>QGOA01006851.1:0-10623 GCA_003313075.1 Termitomyces sp. MG16
CGACTTCTCACTGGCGACCAGGTCTTCGCCAGCGGCCTCTCGCTCCTCCAATGCCTGGGTCCTCTCGTTGGCGTCTTGAGAAGCCTCTGCCAGCACGGTCTCGCGAATTGCCGCCATCTCGGCGTCCACCTGCAAATTGGCGAGAGGCGCCAACACCTCTTGTTTACTGTGGGGGGATAACTCAGACCAAAGCTAAGTCAGAAGAATGGGTTAGGAATACTTACTCAGGCGCAGGCACGCTTACCGTCATCAGCAAGGCGCCAGAAAGGATGTCTTCTAACTCGTCCTCAATAGTTGGGACGAGAGGAGGCGCCTAGGGAACTCAATCAGCTAGCGACCCGGCAGGCAACAAAAGCAACTTACGAAACGAGGAAAGGGCGCTAACCAGTCAGCGCCACGATTGTCCACGTACCGTGCCCGACACCACTCCCGCACTTCGATTTCTCTGTCCCAGCCGACGCCAAGGACGCGAACTTTGTACCAGCGCTCCAATAACTTCATCACGGCAACAACCAAGTTTGGAGGCGCCTCCGCGCCCACACCCTCGATGCGCTTGATAAAGTTGTTGGCCTTAGCGATGTAGGAAGAGGCAGCGTCTTGAGCCTTGCGAGATGGAACTGGAGGCGGAGTTGGAATTCGGAAAGACATATTTTTTTTAATAGAGCGCCAGGTAAAGATGTGGAGGAGAGACGAAGTCCAAACTCATGCGCCAGGACTATAAACCAAATCTCAAGAACGCACGGGCCACTTGTCACAAAAACGGTAACGGTAGCCTTATTTGGTGACTGAGGACAGTCAATTTTTCAGTTGGGGGGAGATGATAGGACCCTATACAGGTTAGGCGCATCAACGGCAGGCTCGGCACCGGTTCCGGAAACCTTGCCGCACTCGTTCCGAACTTGGCGCACGCGTTTTACCTATTTTAAGCCATTCCCGATGGCCGGATACGGCAAGAAGCAGATCCAATCAGTGATAGCGCCGACGGCAGCAGGAATGACAACTAACAGATGGCATCAGTCACTGATGGCAGCACTTAGCGAGAAGCTTGATGATCTATCAAAAACTGACGGACAGCTTGGCGTTTGACCTTGGCGTCTGACACCGCTTACCGTCTTGATTTGGCGCCCAACGTCGCTTAGGTGTTCTGACAGACAGAAGGATGATGGATTGATGATTTAGCACCGCGATCTGCCGCCTGGTGGTGCCAAGGGTCCTCAAAGGACGGTAGAGATCTGAAACTGTTGGAGCTACCCCTATGAAATTTTCCAGTTTACCGCACTTTGGCGATGGTTGGTCACTAGCGACGGTGAACTCTTGTAGTATATATATTACTTACCGACTTGTACATACATCATCAGAACAATAGACCAGAGTTTCCCCCACTTACTTCAGCCTCACTTACGCTCAAGAGCACATTTACGCTACGGTCGGCAACGTCAAAACTCATCGGCAGTTGCAGACGCTCGCCAACACTCGACATACTCGCGCCTTGCAACTACGGCAGGCATTATCGACGCTTAGACTTCGCTAAGCATATCGTGCTCTTGCCGCTCACATTGCCGTGTTCACTTACCGCATTTTCCTTAGGCGCTTTACCTTAGCGCTTGACGCTTGCCGACCCCGTTACCGACTTTTCTCATTTTCATAGGCGCGTTCTCTGGGACCTGCCCGGGACTCCTCATATTACTTTTAGCGCGCCCAACGCAAGCTCTTGGTCCGGTAACGCTCCTGTTACATTTGTTGCTGACCAAACTTTGGGCGTCATCAGTGTTGCTTGCCATGTGGGGCCATCAGGTATGGCTTATAATGGATAAATTGCATGCACCAAGTTCAAAACAAGTGCAGCAAGATGTCCAGAGCCGATGCTGAGCCTGCCATTGATGTGCCTAGCCTGTGTGGGGTCTTATCAATAGATTTAGCAATCCATAGAGTTGTTGATTAGAGGGCTTGTTTTGGCAACAGATTACACATAATTTGCAAAAAGCATATGTTGCTGCTCATTCCTTTCCATCATATGTGGTTGCACAAATATGTTAATTTTTTTGTGGATCTAATTAAGCCAGCATTGAATGTGCTTCAGATATCACAACTTCTTGAAGGTTGTATCCTGAGACAATTATTGAGGGTATGCAGAGGACACAATTTTTATTTGTCTATAAATATAGGAGGTTGTCTTTAGTAAGCTCAAAATTTTTATATTCCTTTGGGTCTTTCACTATGTACTCAAAGGCTGGGTCCTCATTATACTTGTTTTAGACACTTGCCAGCAAATCAATTGGTTCATGCCCTCTGGCTAACATCTTGTCCAAGTGATATTAGGTTCAAATTTTCAACATTCTCAAAAATTTGTCTAGATCATATGTTTAAATCTTCATCCCTTGCATTTTCTAAGTCAAACTTAGGGTGTTCTGATGGTTCATTTGTATCAGTGGGTTTGTCTGCAGTAGTTCTGCAGGCTGGGATGCAAATAGTAAGTTTATTTCTTATTCTCTCATCCTCCTTTCACTGCTGAGAGCCTTTCAGCACAAAATTTCAGGACATTCAAGATGCAAACTCTCTCAACATCTCTGGCCACTCTGGTTTCTGCTGGGGCAGTTTTCTTCCATCTCTGTTGCTGCTGTTTATGGTTTTGCATTACTGATGATATCACTTCCATAGAACAATTGACTTCTTGATCATCTATAATCAGGCCTGGTGCCTTTGTCACTGCCTGTTTCTGAGCATAATTGGGTGTGTTGGGCTCCTCTAATAGGGGCTCTCCTGTAGCAGGGTCCACCATATCATCACTAGCTATAAGACCTATACTTTTGCCCTTCTTTTCAACAAGGATGGGCATGGAGATTAGGTGGTCACTTAATAAGTCATTATTAATAACATTGTGATAAGTGTATTCACTCTACACCTGCACTGTGCCTGCCTCATCTTGTGAGTAGATATGTGACAACACATTGGATAGTATATTTTCTGCTCTAGGTATGTAGAAAACTTCAAAGGTAAATTCTGAATTTTTTTCTAGCCAATGTGCTTCAATGCACTAGATTAGCACCACAGATGCTACCTAGCAAACTGTAAGCACCATACTTTAAGCAAAAATATTGTAAAGAGAAAAAATAGTGCAACGAAATGTGCCTGTAGGTGGCATTGCAAACAATGAAGACAATATAGACAATGCTAGTGCCCAACTTAGTAACAAACTTAGGTCAGGCTAGCACAATTTGAATGCTAATAGTAACTGAGTGCTCAATGGGTTATGATTTGTTGTGATTTATATGTGAAGTAGCTATTTTTTATATTATGTGCTACTGTATTTTCAAAATGAGTCTATCTGCAATGCTACTAATCCTTGTGGTTACAGCTAATGACAACCTGTCAATGGCAATCAACAGCATATGGATGACAGCAATCAACAGCATTATAGCCTATTGGCCATAGCAATTCTAAAACTACTTAGAATTGTACAAGTCTGCTCACTTTGTAAAATAATTTCTATTGGTTAGGCCACTCTGAAATATGGTCAGAAAATCCTCAACAGATGCTATGAGCACTAATGTCAGCACTAAACATTGTATCATTCTGATAGGTTAAAATGTTGGGCTTGAGTATATCCTGTCTTATTGTCATTGATTCTTTATACTTCTGATTGAGGTGCCTTGACAAATGGCAGCACCTAATGCTAACTCCTTTTAGAATTGATCACTCCTCTGTCATGCTAGCATTATGAGTTCTGAGCCTCCTGAGTCCTTGTGAAGTTAACAGATAGTGGGTGTTGAATGGCTGATAAATGGTGGTTGAGACTGAAAACTAAAGGCTGTATTGGGGACACCAAAACCAGAGATGCCCTGTGTCCAAGAAGGTCACTTGAGTCTCCAGACTAATAATTGTTGGTAGGCCTCTAGTGTCCCTTGATGCACTTAGCCTGAGTAGAAGCCTAAGCAGCCACCTTAGCTGTGTGCCAGTCCTCTCCCTGACTAATAACTCCAGCCACATTTGTAACACAGCCATCTATCACCATGTTAATGAGTGGCACAGTCTTACTGTAATCAAGCAGTCAGGAGTGGTGTGATTGACAATTTGAAGCTAAGCATTTGATGTCTTCAAAGGCATGCTAGTGAGTATATTCTCATTTGAATAGCACAGTGTCTCCAGTCAGCTGATAGAAAGTTCCTATGGGTATTTTTATTCTATTGATGTCATCAGCAAGATATCCCACTGCACCCAGAAATCCTCTTAATAGATCTCTATTTGTTGGTGTCTTCTATTTTATCAAGGCATCAACTTTGTCAGGGTCCATGCAGATCCTGGCATCATCAACTATGCAGCCCAAGACTTTTAATTCAGGCAATAGAAACTACAATTTGTCCTTCCCTAAATAGAGTTTTTCTCACTTCAGTATGTTGATAACCAACTTGACATGCTGTATGTGCTTTTCTAAGATATCTGAATATATTATTATATCATCCAAGTAGATGTTTAAAAATCTGCCCAGATATGGGAAGAATATGTGATTCATCAAAGTCTGATATGTAGCTGGGATATTACAATTTTCTTGTTGGATTATATTGCTAACCATGTTTCTATCAGAAGTAGTTACTGCTGTCCTTTCAACATGTCCTGGCACTATGCATATCTGCTCATATGCATTTTTCTCATTTAGAATTGAACAATAATTCCCTTTGGCCATCTGACAGAAATATCTGGCAATGATGAGAATTGTTTGACAGTATTGATATTGCATGCTCAGATATCAAAGACTGTATAAGCCATGGTGCTTTCCCTGGCTTGCCTGAAATATCTGGCAATGATAAGAATTGTTTGACAGTATTGATATTGCATGCTCAGATATCAAAGACTGTATAAGCCATGGTGCTTCCCCTGGCTTGCCTGATTTGAATATCAACATGTTTCTGTTGCCGGTGATCTCCTAGTGGCTATTCTTGATATAAGTGTTGCACTTTTCTGTCCATTGTGCCTGCATGGCTTCTGGGCATCTTGACAGTCTCCAGAGGTATATTCTGTGTAGGTCAACCAAGTTTATTTTGTGGTTAATAGCATGTAATAGAGATAATGGAGTGTCACTCACTGATTTACAAATAGGCACTGTGTACTGCTTTAATTTTTCAGCAACTTGATCTAAACTTCTCTGATATAGCTCCATTGATCATGAAGCAAGTTGCATCACACCTCCTTCTACTAAAGACAATGCCATGGTGGATCCGACTACAACTCAGAAGGGGTTTATACTGAAAGTAATGCAGTGTTGAAACAACTCATGGAGTGCTAAGAATAAGATCATAACTGGAGAGGTTAATGATGTCAAAGTATTAATCCTCAGAGATTGACTAGTATTGTAGCTTTGCAGTTGCACCAAAGTTTATTCATGATCTGGATCCTTGGACTGCAAGCTGAATAGGGACTGGGGAGGTAAGCTTCTTCTTCTTGATTTTAAGCTGTTGGACTAAAGTGCTAGAGATGAAATCTCCAAGGAAGCCTGAATCTACCAATGCATGAGCAAGTTTGCCATTGATTTTTACCACAATGACTAGCAGCTTTGGGACCTTCCTAGAGGAGTCCTTGGCCTGCAATGCATTGCACTGGATTGAGAGGTATGTCCTGGTGGGTACCTGTTGTCCAAATAATTTTATGGAGCTGACATATTTATTGTTGGGGGCCTCCTCTCTGATAGAGATTCCATATTCCATTTTCACTGGCTCATACAGGTTGAAGAGCTGTTCCAGTCCAAGCATTTTGTCTGGTGAGTCCATCCCTTTGTCTGACAGGATTGTGCCACCCATGTTATTGATCAGTGCCTCAACTTCCTT
Source organism: Termitomyces sp. MG16 (assembly GCA_003313075.1). NCBI lineage: Eukaryota > Fungi > Basidiomycota > Agaricomycetes > Agaricales > Lyophyllaceae > Termitomyces > Termitomyces sp. MG16. Next base: position 5,820 of record QGOA01006851.1, read on the forward strand.
TTGGTACTAGGATACCAGATCAAACTTGTAGTTGTGAAGATGACCCACTTCAATCTGAACTTTCACTTCTAAATGATGGTTATAAATGTTATAGACTTTGTCATCTTCCAGCACTTCAAATTGGTGATATTGTAGATCAACTTGTTTTGTCATCCCAGAGATAGAGGATGCCAGATGCGAGGGCTTGGCATGCATTCCAGCAATATGGATTTACAATTAAATGTGTCTCAAACAGGGAATGCTCATTGAATAGGGCACTCATGTGCTTGTGTTGTATCTCAGCATACCATTCTCTGACAGTGAACATGATACTCCTTAGCCATTTGTATTCAATGCTGGAAGTATATATCAAATACTCAGTCATGATCCAGTACCTCCTGTTTATTGACAACATATGCTATAAAGTGGCATCCTCTGAGCTGCAGGACATTAGCTGGGTCCCCAGGATATGGTTGGAGGCTTTCCAAGCTATGGCATGTTTGAGGTGGCACCAAGATCCCTTTTCCATCTCAATCAAAATAATCTTTTCTTCCCCATCTTTTACAGTCACCAGATACTCATGTGTGAATTTGATAGGTGGGGCCAGCAGAACTTCTTTTGTGTTTTACTGGTCTGCATTGTTGGAGAAGTTGGTTAGCATCTAGTCTACCTCATCTTTGCTGACATTGTAGCTGAGAGCATGTCTCTTGTCCTCTGAGTCAGGCACTGACTGCAGATCTGGTATTGTATTTCCATTGCTATCATATTTTTTGCCAGCTGAGGGCATCCAGAAGTCATTGGCAAAAGCCTCTCCAACCCTCCCAATCTTAATTATCTCAATGTAGATGGAGGTAGTAAGTAGTCTTGCCTAGGCTGTCAACTTGCCACTGTTCAGTCTGTTTAAAATTAAGGTTCTTGCAGAATTGGATACTATTCACACTCAGTCCTGGCAGTTTGTTTCTGTTCAAGGTCAGTCTCAACTTATCAGAGCAGTTATGTGAGAAGTGCCCATCCTTCTTATAAATGTAACACTGGCCACTTGCTTTTAATTCCTCCTTTTCTTCCTTATCAAGGTTTTGGCTGTTCTATAATGGTTTTTTAGAGGAAGCTGAGTCTTTCTTATAATTTTGGAACTGTTGTTCTCCAGCATGATTATTATTTGTGGGAGTGTTGTTAGCATCAGTATTAGTCCTGTTGCTGCCACTGTGCTGGGGTGTTTTGCACAAGATAAGGGATAACTCTTGCTTTTACAGCCATTTTTACTGTGTTCCTGATTATGCTGACCCCAGTTGTAGTTCAGTTGATTTTCCAATGAGGACACATTGTGGAGATCAACATTCTCTGCTAATTCTCAATACTTGGCTTTGTGGACCGTGGCTTTCTAAGAAGTATGTTCTGGTGATAGGCTTTTACTTGGGCTGAGTGCATCAAGGGACACTATAGGCCTACCAATAATTGTTAGTCTGGAGACTCAAGTGACCTTCTTGGACACAGGACATCTCTGGCTTTGGTGCCCCCAATACAGGCTTCACTTACCAGTCTCATCCACCATTTATCAGACATTCAGCACCCACTATCTATTGACTTCAAAGACTCAGCAGGCTCAGAACTCATAACACTAGCATGACAACAGGGAGGTGACTCTGACCAAACCCCAATCAATGCTGAAAGGGGTTAGCATTAGGTGCTGCCATTTATTGAGGCACCTCAATCAAAAGTATAAAGAATCAATGATGACAAGACAGGATATACTCAAGCCCAACATTTTAACCTATCAAAAAAAATGATACAATATTTAGCACCAACATTAGTGCTCACAGTGTTTGTCAAGGATTTTCCAACCATATCCCAGAGTGGCCTGGCCAATCAGAATTACATTAAAAAGTGAGCAGACTCATACAATTCTAAGTCATTTTAGAGTCACCATGGTCAATAGGCTATAATGCTGTTGGTTGCCATCATCCATGTACTGCTGGTTGCTGTTGACAGGTTGCTGTTAGTTGGGACCATGAGAAGAGGCACTAATTGGTAGCATCATAGATGGACTCATTTTTAAAGTCAGTAGTGCATTGTATAAAAGATAGCTACTTAACATGTAAATAGCAACAAATTGTAACTCATTGAAGCACTCAGTTACTCTCAGTGTTCAACTTGCACTAGCTCAACCTGACTTTGTCACTAAGTTGAATGCTAGCCTTGTCTATATTGTCTTTGTTGTTTGCAGTGCCACCTATGAGCACATCTCATTATGCTATTTCTTCTCATTATTATATTCTTGCCCAAGCTATAGTGCTTACAGTTTGCTAAGTAGCATCCAAGCCACTATTATCTAGCGCATTGCCCTATTATATTTGCTTGAGCACACTGGGCCTCTGTCAGAACTTCTCACACACTACACATGCCAAATGTTGGAGATGGTGTTGTACTGCATATCATCTAGCACACCCAACCACAGTTGGCATCATCACTAGATTCAGATGTTCACAAAGCAATGCCTTGTGGAGGAGTACAGAACCCATTGAAAAGTTTGACAACTCTAGCGTGCTTACTGTCAGTGCTGGCAGCAGTGTACCTGAGTCTTCATGGATAGTCACTCCTGATCAACTAAATGTGATCAAGGCTCACATTTCTACAGTCAAGGCTGAAATTAAGATGAGTTGGACTGTGGAAGTAGGAATGTATAGGGCGTTCTTGAGATATATCTCTGTTTGATTTTGGACTTGAAGGCAGATTTGCCCTATGCCAATTGCTTGAATTGAGGTTCCTCCTACACCTTTGACAGCTCATGGGAGGATTGACCTCAGAGCGACAAAATCCAATGCACAGAGAGATATGTGGACAGTTGCTCCTGAATTCATGTAAAACAGCTTTTCTGTAAGCAATATAATGTGTGTATCACTGGCAGGGTTAGCTGGTATGACTGCCATGGTGGCCAAAATCATTTTGCAGTTATGTAAGGATGGAATAGTGTGGGTATTCCAATTAATTGTGGCTTGTGATTTGTCCATGTCATCAGTATCTATAGCCATGAATCCTCCATACTCAAAGGAGTCAGTGGTGTTTGTTGTTACTGCTTCCACAAGGTCAGCCATCTTTGTAGTGTCAGCTATTTCCAGCTATATCTTTTGTAAGTTTTTGATATCGACAATGTAGGCCTGCCCATCTAACCCTTTTACTGCAATGCCATTTTTGATGCTGCCTGTCCCATTGGAACCTCCTCCTTGCTTTGATTTCCCTCCTTTGGCTCCTTCTCATGCAGCTTGGCATGTGGCTCTAGACTCCTCAATGGTCTTTCCAGCCATTCCTTCTCCTGGCCAAACACACCATTCCTTTGTGTGTCCACGACATGAGAGCTTTGAGGCATAGCAGACCTCACAGCAGGGGAAGGTTGGACCATGATTGTGAGGGTGAGGGGGCTTTGAAGTCATGAGCAGTAAGGGCAGTGTCGACGGATGGTGCTTTGGTGAGGGTAGAAAGACTATCAACTGTCTGGAAGAGCTTCCTGATGTGGGACAAGGTATATGGTGCATCCTTAGTAGCATCAATGAGGCCTCACAAGACCTGGGTTTGGAGTGACTCAAAGGACTTGTCATTGATGCTGTTTAGAAGAGCAATGCACTTAAGTAAGTTCTTATCAATGGCTCCAATAGAGAAGGCTTGGTTGATGAGTTCACATATCCTGCAAGCAGTGATGTCAATGGGCTCTGCAATCAGCACATATGTAGAAAGGGCTTGGCAGATGAGCACAACTTGCTTTACAGGTCCTTCACATTGAGCGTGAGCTTTCAGGAAGTCATAACATTCCTTCACTGTTTCATTGGTCTCAAGTCTCTCCTGCTCTGCTTTGGAAACTGCTGAATGAATAACACCAATAATAAGATTGTTATTTGATAGCCAATTGGCATACATGTTGGGTTCAGCAATCTGATCCAGTTGAGTGATGAGTCTACTGGGATTATTTTCTGACACAAAGATATATTGATCCAGGCCACTTTGCTGGAAGAAGATCTCAAGCTTTGTGGACCATTTTAAAAATTTTCTGGTGGCATAGTCAAATGGTGGCTTGGTGGCCAGCCAGTAGGCATTTAGTTTGGCAAAGTGAATATGTGGGTAGGTGCTGTCTGCAGACATTGTGGAGTTGAGCAGAGAGACAGATCTCATGGTAAGACAAGTTCAGAAAGGAGACAAAGGCCTTAGGTATTGTGTGTGGTTAATCAGGGTCAGGGCCCAAGAATGCCAAGAGTGTGATTGAGGTGAAGGAGCAGAGGGTGTATAGGATTTGCCAGACATCTAGAGTAAGCTATTTGATAGGCCCATAACCTGTTAGAATTAGATACCCTCTTTGATGTGATCTGACAGAAGCATAAGTTTATACAGTCTGTCCAGTAGCCGTATCAGCATGTAAGTATCATAGTAACATATGCAATGTCACGACCCCTCCCCTCCGGGCCCACCCCGGGACACCCCCGGAACACCATCCGGTGATAGGACCCTATACAGGTTAGGCGCATCAACGGCAGGCTCGGCACCGGCTCCGGAAACCTTGCCGCACTCGTTCCGAACTTAGCGCACGCGTTCTACCCATTTTAAGCCATTCCCGACGGCCGCGCATGGCAAGAAGCAGATCCGATCAATGATAGCGCCGACGGCAGCAAGAATGACAACTGACAGATGGCATCAGTCACTGACGACAGCACTTAGCGAGAAGTTTGATGATCTATCAAAAACTGACGGACAGCTTGGCGTTTGACCTTGGCGTCTGACACCGCTTACCGTCTCGATTTGGCGCCCAACGTCGCTTAGGTGTTCTGACAGATAGAAGGGT
>QGOA01006859.1:0-11516 GCA_003313075.1 Termitomyces sp. MG16
TACTTTTGGTCTGCGTATGATAAGACAAGGAAAAGTACAGTGTAGGACAGATAAACCCGACCTGTCCCTGGAGACACCAATTTTGGTTGTACTGAGAAAATTTTCGAACTTTAGAAGGAAACCATGTCCAAATTAGCGCCAATGACCGCATCTTTGACTTCGTCGTCTGGCGGACAAGATATAGACTGTGCATTTGTACTGGCTTAGCATAATATACAAATAAGTTTTACACTATTTGCTACAAGGTGGGTGGGTGAGGACGCCGACTTGAAATGGCGAGCTCCGACCTGCCGCGAGGTTCTGCGAAAGAAAGAACAGAACCGAGATTAGCCGCGATTCGGGCGGGTGGGAAGGAAAAAAGGTAGTAAGGGAGGTTACTATACTACTTGCCTGTTTCCGACTCTCTTCTGTTCGCGGAGGCCAATACGCTGATTGAAGACTGATTGCCTGGTGAGTTGACACCTAAAAACCTCTCTATGCTCATCCTTTTCCCCCTTGGGCGGGCGGGGGGGGAAAGATATTTTTCTTTTCTGCGGGAAGACGCGATGCTAAGAGACGACGAGACCACTGAGGGTGGGAGTCGCAGGGAAAAAGGGATTCCTGTGACAACACAGCCACCCTCATTCAAAGACCACGCCCTTTCCGACGCTCGAACCTTGCATCTGACAGGGCAACCATCTTTGACTTTGTCGTCTGGTGGACAAGATATAGACTGTGCATTTGTACTGGCTTAGCATAATATACAAATAAGTTTTACACCGCATGAGCGGGAGAAGTCCAGATGCTTTTCATGCTGCTGGTGTTTGTACCAGCCCCGCCAGAACAGTACCTCATGGTCGTCTTGACCCCAGACCCCCGTACACCGGAACAATATAATGGTTTGGTGGCAACCTTGAGAGGGAAACCTGTGCCTGGAAAAGGCAAAGTGCCAGCTGCATCCTTGTCTGACAAGAGCAACTATGGAGAGTCAAGCTCGGAGCAGGAGGAGGATGGGGAGGAGGGGGAATTGGCAGCAGACCAGTTCCAATGAGTATTGCACAATAAGCGCATTGCAAAGAAGAAGGCAAACCATGCCAAGGAGCTGCAGGCCCTGAAATATAGGGCCGAAGATGAGTTCTCGGGGAGAATCCTTGATGGCTTGGGGATGAAGGTATTTGTGCTTTAGAGGAGCACTCAGCCATTGCACATATTATTTGTATGCCACAAATACGGTGCTGATGGGAGCTGATGCCAATAGAGTGGCATCATATAAGTATGTCTCTGGCCAGCATGCCCACATCCTGGGTACGATTGTGTATAAGCATGCCCCGCATAGTCTTCCCCGCACTCTGTTAGAGCTGGACCAGCTCTACAAGTATTATATGAACATTCACATTCCATGTCATGACAGAATTGTTGCATACATGTTGATCACAGAGCTTCAGATGTTTGCACAGCGAACAGTTGAGGCTCTGCACAACCAGACCATGCAGCTCCTGATAAAGAAGCCTCAATACCAGGACCTCATCAACCCAATGCAGGGCCCTGACAACCTCACTCTTGTCAAGCAATGACACATTCCAGGGTGCTTTTTGTGCACAAAAGAAGATGGTTCCACGGTGCTGCGTGTAATGCGCACTCAAGATCTAGCCACACTGTTTGACTTGGACCAGCTGGTGCAGTATGCGCTGGTCTTCGGTTGACCCAGGCTGGAAAACACCTATCAGGGCATCACAGTGGACCACGCCTACCCCATGCACTGGTGGACCCTCTTTGGGTTTGCATTATGTCGAGCTCTCTGCGCTAACAGTGCAGCCAAACCTGTGATTGTGCGGTGCATGACCCTTGTCGTGGCCTGTCCAGGGCTGTATCAAGAGGCGATTGCCTCATATGATGCCATGTTTCCTGAGCAACCATTTGAGCCCCAGTGTGGGCCAAAGCTTGAGATTCATCAAGTTCACGTGCCCGATGACCAGGCATGGAACTTCTCTGATGACGATGTGTTACGCATCTTTCTACACAACCAGATTCTGCTAGACTGGGTGGACCACACCTATACTTACAGTGTGGTCTTCTTGGAACAGCAGTTCCACTCCCCCATGATGTCTATGAACATCTTCAAACAGATTGACAATGAGCGCATGAAGCACCTCTCCACGTATGGCACTCCTGCTGCAATCCCACAATGGGATGGATAGTGGGAGATGACCGAAGATGACTATTATTGTCTTATGTTCAAACACCACAAGGAGAGCAATCTCCCTGTCAACCCTGAGGCCAATGGCCTCTACTACCTCATAGGAATGGACCTGAATCGGGTCAATCTCCTAAACCAAACGTTGGTGCACGGTACGCTCACCACCATGCCTACTGCAATTAACGTTGCGCTTACTGAGCCTATGGTGGTAGATTCGCCTGCAGTCGAGGGATCAACTACCCCACCAAGGACAGAATTGGCACCTCCTCCTTCCACAATTAACGTCGCACCTGAGGAGGAGTCAATGGTGACAGAGACAGGTGCGGTTGCAGAGGCCTCATCGGACAGGTCATAGACCCATAATTGTTTTTAGGTAATTTTGAGTACACACTCAACATTTTCAGGCTGACACACACTCCAGTGTAGCATGTATATGTTTTTGTGTTACTTTCAATTTTATTTCATTTGTTCTTTTGGTGGCTTGCATCATATGCGCACTCACGCACTAAGATATCCTGAGCTCAGGTGTTATTGAAGACACTAATACCATATTCATAGTACCAACTTTTTCCAGCGATGCAATAGGCGTCTTCAACTGATGCTTGCACTGCCGTGCATATTGTGGTTTCATTTTTACCCCTGTCCTATAAACCAAGTGTTTGGTCTCATTGGGGGGTATGTAACAGAGTGTCAAGTGTCACACTCGCTACTAGCATCAACAACGCTATAGGTATCCAGTAGAGTATTACATAAGATAACATCTTGTATTCACTCTAGTTCTAGTCAATCCGATACTGCAGTCTGATTCAGTACTGTGTGATACACACAAGATTGTTTTAGCTCGTAATCTACGGTTACATGTGCATTCTATTGCTAAAGGCTTCTCCAAGGCCAGGAGTTTGATTCTCCCCACAGGCATATGGAGATCAGAGTCACCTTTTTTTTTGGTCCAACCAGCCTCCATGGACCTGTGTAGGCCTTTGCTGATGTCTGCTGGTGTTCTGCACAGGCCTGCATGGGCCTGCATAAGTTTGAGTCCATCAACGTATGTTTGTGTGGATATCTACTGGTGGCTTGCATAGGCTTGCATAGGTCTGCAGGGCCCTTTTGTGGATGTACACTGGCATCAGAGGTGGGAAGGGGAGGCACACAGCCTTGAGTTATTGTGGGGAGGAAGCAAGAGGGGAGGGAAGTAGGAAACCTCGAGGAGGGTTTATTTATGCCATGACGTCCACCAATAGAGGAGGTTTTCACTTGTAGGCTGATGCCTGCTGGCAGCCACTGATGCACATTGATGTCCGCTAGTGTCTGCTGGCATCTGCTGGGCCTGCGTGCACATATGTGTGCCCATCTTTTATCGATCCACTGGACCGTGTCATATAGCACATTGTGACATGTCCATGGCTCTGTATTCTATGGCACTGTGGGCACTGCTCTGCTCCAGTATAGCGGACTCTGCTAGACAGCAAGCTCCCATACAACATATAACATGTACCGTTATAATGTCTCTATGTAACCATAATAAGTGCTCATAGCCAACTAGTTGTTACCTGGTTGGAGATTGGTGATTTCAGCAGCCTTTAACCATGCTGCCCAGAAGTTCTGAACCATTTTTCCTAGTTCATGTATGTTAAAGAATTCCCATATCTGATTAAATTCAGACTTTATCACAAGGATGCCACCTAGTGCCGGTTCTCTGACATTAAACTATTTAGTCCATCTCTTGTTGAGCTCTGACTGAGCCCATGATCTAACTAGGCTTTCTGGGTAGCCACACTTGCAGTTTAACACTTGCAGTATAATCCGGTTAGGACATTGACTGCTTCTACGTATGTCGATCTTTTTGATGATATTTTTCCCACAAAAGTCTCTCTTTTTATATCCAGAGGATGGGCGCTATGCCAAGAAATTCTTTCTTGATGGCTCTTTGCCTTTTTATATGGTGTATGAGCAAGCTTACCAGCCTCATCTTTATAAATGACCATATCTAAAAATGGCTGAAAGAGAGCCAAGGCAGACTATTTAATCTTACATCTATCAAAGTGAATTTTATTTACTACTGCCAGTGCTTCCGCCTCACTGGAAGCATAGACTATTGCAAGGCAGCCATTGATGTATTGGCCATAAAACGGAATCTGACCAGTTTTGAGTATTTGGCATTTTTTTTCAAAATATAATTCATACATGTTAGCCAAGTCTGGACTGTCAGCAACATCCATCACCAGTCCATGAGCTTGTTGGTATAGTTGATTCTTAAAACGTAAGATTAAATTACTGTTTTCTAGTTTTAGGCATTGGCAGAAGATGGCAATTTCATGTTGTTTCCATTCAATGAACATCTTCTCATCCATTCTCTCTGGTCTCACCAAATTGTAAAGGTATATGAAATACATTTGCTTAACTATCATGTAACACACCTGTAGGTGGATATTGGGATAAAATGCTACAACATCTTCTATACAGATGAAGAACTTATGACCAGGTTTTAACTGTAATTTACTCAATTTTATTGTCAGATCTTTTGTTCTGTGGATGATTTCTGACGCCGTCTTAATGATTGGTTTGAGTTTTTTGCTTACATATTTTGCACAGGGGTTCTGCAATGCTGAATGACAAGGAATTATTGGTCTGAACTTGACTGGTTCCTTGTGGATCTTCAGAATGCCATAGAATTCCAGGATCTTAAAGTCTTCAAAAGGTATTTCCTTTCCTTTTGGTCTAGTTGGTACCAAGTGTTGCAGAAATGTTCTGAGTTGCGGGTCATGAATGTATACTTCTTGACCTAGCTCAACTATGTGAGCTGCCATGACTCTCAAAATCTCAATGGCTTTTAGTGGATGTAGAGATATGTAATCCTCTCAATTGAGCAATATTGATTTTGATTGTGCTATAATCCAGGCTCACAATGATATGCAAGTATCTAAGCTTTTGTCCATATTAGTGACTACGTAGTCATTATCTAACATGAACTTTTTAAGTTGATACACCTGGGGAGATAGCAAGCTAAGTCTGTCCTAGAGTAGAATGCTGGGCATCTATAGTAGATGGCGAGTAAGATGTTGCTCTCCTAGTTTTAGTCCAAACCCAAGATAATCTGGTAATTTTGGAGGCTTACTTTGCTCATGTGGGACTTTAAAATCTAGATCATAGTTGGACTTTTCAGTGTTAGTAAAAGCGAAGATGATTTTCCATTGAAGTCTATTGCAGAAGTTTTTACAGGTGGATTCTATTAAGTCTTTATTGCACCTGGTTCAGAACATGAAGTTCATGCTTATGCTTAACTGATTGTAAAATTCCTCAGACAAATCAACCCCCAGTGAAGTATGAATTGATGATTTAAACTTTGATGCAGCTAAGATATCTACTGGTACTAAGCTGAGTATATATCTAATTGCTTCCGAGTAGGATATGGTTAATATCCAGTCAGGGTAAAAATAGTGATCTGCATACCTTACATGTGGTTTAGTTGATGTGACAACTAAACACTGTTCTTTCTTTTTGATGCTTTTGAAGTAGAAGACTTGGTTTTCTTCTTTCTTTCTGCAACTGCTTTTCCCGCTCTTCAGGCTTTGGCACATGCTGCTTTTGCAGGCAGAGGCATGTATGGACATGCAGATCACGTTGCAGCCTTGCCTTTCTTCTAAGAACAGGATCTCATCAGAATCAATAGATTCATCAGGAAATATAAGCAGACTTACTGATTTGTGTTTACCAGCAACACCGACAAGAGCTGCCACAACCTGCTCCTTAACTATTTTGGCAATGGTTTTGGAGGAAGAAACTTCTGGCATGGATGCTTCTGTGACAATCTTGAGGGATTTTTTGGCATCTGATTTAGCACTAGTCTGGCTCTCTAGAGCCTTGATGATCATCTAAGCTTGTACTCCAATAATAGAGAGAATCTTTATAAATGTCATCAGCTAGTTGCTTAGCTGCTGAGTTAATTTTCCAACCTATAATCATGATGGCATCATCTCCCAAGAGTGAGCCTTCAAAGATGGGTGTCTTTGATTGCTCTGCCAGCATGTTCCATGCTACCTGCTATAAAACTTTGAGTTCTTCATGGCAGGTCTGAGGAAAGAGAGAGTTTTTAAGGAAAAGGACATCGTCCTGTTTGGACTTGAGTTCTGCAGCAAATATGTCACTATGGTACTTATCTATGGTGGTGACAACTCTGGCTCTGGCTGCTTGGCCATTGCTACTCTCTGCATACAGTGAGAATAGCTGTACGGTGCCTTTGCCCACTAAAATGTAGGCAGAGAACTCTCTACACGCTTTCAGCACCTCCCATGCTTTAACTGTGCACCTTCCGGCACATAGTTTGTGAGCCCAGGACTGGATGGCAACCAGTCCTGGCTTGAGGGAGCTTTGAAACTCAGAGGAGTGTGAGTTCAGAAGCTTGTCAAGAGAACAAGCTCCTTGGTATATATAGTACTGGCTTGATGCAACCTGAGCTGTGGAGCCTGATGTGGCTGCAACAAATGCAGCAGATGCATGTGTAGCATGTTGGATGGCAGTGCTAGGAGCAGTATTGCTCAGGGTAGTAGACATGAGGATGACAAAGACAGAAGAAAGCAAAGTGAGGAGCAGAGCTCGACTGTATGTTTGCAATGAATGAGGTAGGAGAATTCACATAGAGACATCACAATAGTACATGTCATATGTTGTACAGAAGCTTGCTTTGTGCCGTACCATACGTGTCCAGCAGAGTCCGCTACACTGGAGCGGAGCAGTCTCCATAGTGCCATAGAATACAGAGCCGCAGACATGTTACAATGTGCTGTATGACACGGTTCAGTAGATTGATAAAAGGTGGGCACACACATGTGCACACAGGCCCGGCGGATGCCAGCGGACACTAGCAGACATCAATGTGCATCAGCAGGCATCAGCCCACGAGTAAAAACCTCCTCCATTGACAGACGTCATGGTATGGATAAACCCTCCTCAAGGTTCCACACTTCCCTCCCCTCTCCATTCCTCCCCGCAATAACTCGAGGCTGCACGTCTCCCCTTCCCTCCTTTTTCCACCCCTGATGCCAGCGTATGTCCATGAAAGGGCCTTGCAAACCTATGCAGGCCTATGCAGGCCTATGCAGGCCTATGCAAGCCACCAGCAGACATCCATGCAGACGTACGTCAATAGACTCAAACCTACGTGGGCCCACGCAGGCCTGCACAGAGGCCTACGCAGGTCTACAGGGTCTGGTTGGACTAAGGAAAAAGGTAACTTTGTCTTGCCTGCCATATGCCTGTGGGAGGGAATCGAATCCCCGGCCTTGGGAAAGCCTCCAGCAACAGAACACACATTTAACCGTTGCATCACAGGTCCGTTACTAATGGATAGATTCAAAGGTCGGATAACACAATGAATGGATGCCCACCTACATTTTCACAGGTTTCCATATGGATTTTTTGAGGTAGAAGGGGGGTGGCATACTTTTCAAAAGAGTTTTTGTAGCTTGAAAGAGGCGTTGGCATCAGCAGCCATCAGCTGGCCATCAGCTGGCATCCGTCGGAGTTTGTTGGCAGCCATCATGACTTGCTGGCATCTATTGGCATCCATTGGCATTTGTTGTGCATCTGTTGGCATCCGTCTGATATTCGCTGGTATCTGTTGGCATCCATGGGAATCCATCGGCAACCCCCAGCATCATTTGGCATTGTCTGGCATCAGGGTGGGAGAGAAGAAAATAGGGTGTGTGGGCATCCACCGCATGGGGTAGCATCTCAAAGAGCATGGAGGTGGCGGAAGAGGGATGGGGGTGGGGAGAAAAAGGGGGAAGGGGGAAGGGGAGGAGCATGGGTGTCTGCTGGTACGCCAGCAGACGTAGCAGACGTCGGATGTCAGGTCAGGGAGGAGGAGGGAAGCGGGGTACATGTGGTGGACAGGGGTGGCGTGTGAGGTAATGTGGGAAGTGGAGAGGATGGCACTGGGGAGAAAGAGGGAGAAGAGTGGAAGAGAGTGCATGAGTGTTCGCTGTCCGCTGGCATGCCAGTGGATGGTAGCTGATGTCAGCATGTGAGCCAGCTGACATCAGTGGTGCAACCAGTCCCAGTAGTTCAGTGGAATATTCATTTATTGATATTCAATATTGTGTACAGCGGTGGGTTCTACTCCTACTCCATCTTAATGGGATCTAATAGTGACAATGGAATATTGAGAGGCTGGTTCGACTCCTGCTAGTGACAAATATTTTAATAGGGCCTGTAAGCCCTAATAAAATATCCATTCATCACTCGCTAGCATCATCAAGTTGATCTGTTCAAAATGCTAGAAATTATTGAAGCAGGTATGGATTGGATAAATTTGCACATAGTCACAAGTTCTGGAATGATCACATGCGCAAAGATGACCAACCCATGCCACTGCAGAAATCTCTGGAGTTTTAAATGGATCATATTAATGATGCTAGCAGACATCAGTGGCCTGCTGCTCTAATATGCACTAGCAGGAGTCGAACCCACCTCTTGTGCACAATATGAAATATTAATTTATCAATATTCCATTGTACCACAGGCGCTTACTTAGAAGTCAGGACAGTATTCACGCTAGCAGATGTCAGTAGCCTGCTGCTATTATATAATGTGCACTAGCGGGAGTCAAACCTGCCTCTCAGTGGAATATTCATTTATTAATATTCAATATTGTATACAGCAGTGGGTTCTACTCCTTCTACTCTACTTTAACGAGGTCTAATGATATGTTTTTATATGGGTGCATTTTTGCTCTACATGTACATCATACTGACCTGTAGTAAGCGCCTGTGGTAGTTGATCTGACCCACTCAATTTTCAGTATTGTGTGGAGTGGCGGGTTCGACTCCTCTAGTCCAGACTTCCCTAGTTCACCATAATGACGTATAATGGTGTCTTTTTATACTGCTGCATTTTTGCACTAGATGTAAACTGTACTGATTTTTGGTAAGGACCTGTGATCCAATGGAATATTGATACATTAATATTTTATATTGTGCACAAGAGCCAGATTCGAATCCCGCTAGTGCACATCATTAGACATGACATAACTTCGTTTTACTAATTGTTATTTACTACACAGTATGATAAATAAAGTAAGGTTGTAATTTTTTACAATGTCCTGTGGTCTAGCAAAATATTGTCAGTCTACTATATTCTTTCTACTGTGCAATTTGAGGGTTTGAGTCCCTCTTATGTAATTGTTAAATAGTATGTGGTTTTTTGCATTCATGAGAGTGGCATAACAAAACAAAACAATGAGACAGTTAATCTTAGTGGATCTGAGTCCTGTCCAAACTAATTGAAATGTCTGTAGTAAAGTGCTGTAGCCTAGTACACAATACTAGAGTGATATTTATGTATAATACACAAAATGTCCTGTGGTCTAGCAGAATATTGTCAGTTTATGTTCCTTCTAGTGCACAACTAGAGGTAACAGATCAAACAGATTTATAATGGATTCGTCAGTGGCACAACAGGATGGTTAATCTTGACAAAAAATAACCAACAGAAAAGCCAAGAATTATAGTAACTAAGGATAAAAGCCAAAAATTATAATAACTAAGGATTAAATTACTCGTCCGATGTGTATTCCTCCTCTTCATTAGATTCATGTAATGCATCTGAATAGAACAAATCCTCATCAAGCAGGTAGTCTGCTGTCAAAAATGCAAAGTCGTCCAGTGTATATGGTCTCTGAGGTCTGAGAAGTGTAATGTCTTCATAGTTTGCTATCAGGCCTGATGATGAAGATGGTGAGGGTGACTCTGACATATCAACAGACAAGACACATCATCAGTACAACCAGCTTGATTGAAAGGGCCAATGGGCCTACATTGACCATGTTTTGCTCTAGCATGAAATTCTTGTTCTGTTGAAATAAATTAACTATGATTACCAGTGCCAAATTATACTCACATTGTTGATACAATTCGTTGATTCTTCTCTGATCCTCACATTGAGTCATACATGTCTCATATTCCTCCCACTCCCAGACATTGTTACCAGTAGGTAGGGTTGGAGAAGGAGATTGTTGGAAGGAGGAAGACTGGATTTGAAGAGCCGTTACATCAAAAAGCGGTGGAAGATTTTCTTCATCATTGGCTGCCATGCCTCCATCTGTCTCTTCTGCCATCACAAGAAATAGCGGCAGAAGGTTTTCTTCATCCTCAGTCGCCATATGTCCGCTGCTCTGGACTTCCGTTTGTTTGCCGTCATCGGCCACCACAGTCTCCATTGCTGTTAGTCCTTCTGCTCCTTCACCAACAATAAATAGAGGTGGCAAAGAATTGTCGTCCATCTCCTCTTCTGCAGGAATGAACAAAGGGGGCAAATCATTGTCTTTGGTCTCCTCTTCCGCAGGAATGAACAAAGGCGGCAAAGATTTGTTTTTCATCTTTTCTTCCACAGAAATGAACAAAGGCGGCAAAGATTTGTCTTCCATCTCGTCATCTGCCACAATGAACAAAGGAGGGATACTCTCTAAGTCAGGGTCACTAATAGATGGATTAGGGATATCCACCTGGTCGTCGTCAGTTTTTCTCAGCTCTCTGAATGTCCCACGGACATGAGCTGCTGGGGCAGAAGGAAGTTGGAATGCTGGTTGAACCACAATGCAAGAGTTTTCCATTGTAGGGCCATACACCAGTCCAGGTTTACTTTGACTGTAGAGGTGGTGGAATGGATGTTGTGTGTTTGGGGGTTTGATATGCGTCAAGGATGGCCATTGGGGAGAGTCGACATCAGGGAGAGTGGTAAGATAAGCCATGGAGAAGCAGTTTTGAGGATCAGGCTGCTCACCATCAATACTGTTGGTATGGGACTTGATGCCTGTCAATTGGCCCATCCAAGCAGGATCCACAGACCTGGCAACAGAACTGACAACGGAAGCAGCAACGGACTTGCTGCCAGCAAACAGGCAGATCATATTGTTGGCCGTTGGCACATGTTCCATCCTATCCAGCGACTGCCACTTGTCTAGGGCTAGAAGTGTTTGCTGGTGGCCCCTGGTGGATCTGCTACCTGCAAACACATGGAGCAAATCGTCTGATGCTGGGACGGACACCAATCCATCAGATGGCAATGTCATGAGTGGCTGGCAGTTGCATGCCAAGAAACTTTTAAGAGAGTGGAAGCCTTGCTGATGTACGAGAAGGCAATGCTCCAGCATTTCATTGCTTAAGACCTGAACATCCTTTTAGCCAATGTGGTTCCACCGATCACAGCCATACAGATTCCTAATAAGACCTTGATGGCCATCAACAAACTCCAGGATTTCTGTGGGCAAAGTTTGCTGATTTTAGAGAGGGAAAAATCAGCTCATGCTTTTGATAATGTCTGGGACATTGCAGACCACATTATT
>QGOA01006876.1:0-35455 GCA_003313075.1 Termitomyces sp. MG16
TATGATTTAATGCATGACGCAAGTGTTTCAGGGTGAATCCGAAGTCACAAGGCATTACCCTCGACATTTCGGCATCTCTGCTTCTGTGTTGAACTCTTTGGCTTCTCGGTTTCTTGTTCGTCTTGGTATTGTCGGCCCCCTCGCCTCAGACTCGCAAAGCTTGTTTTGTTCTGAGACGGAACTCCCGTTTCGTTCTCTTTTGGTGTCTATAGTTGCTGGCCTCCTCTTATTCTACTAGGGTTCGTACGTCTCTAGTCCGCAAACTTTCGTCGCGTAACGACGAATCATACTCTACGACTACGTCCGCCCATTCCATTTTTCCAACACACTCGACTTCTACCAATACTCTCCGACATCGTCTCCTTCTGCTTCGCAAACAATCCATCAGGTACTCCAACCCACGTCCACAACGGAGCCGGGCACATGAAAGACGTCACGCGTGAAGTCACCCACCGTTCATGACCGTCTGCGGCGACATCAGGCCAAGGTGCTCTGAAACAGGAAATGACTTGAGTGGCGCCGTCTAAAGAGGGGAGGAACGTAACGGACTCGGAAAAGGTTACGACGCAATGTAGCAGCGAAACGTCTGGCGCAGTAAGACTTATCGGCTGACCGTCCCTGAAAGAATCGAATCAATCTTCACGTTTTCCTCGACAACTAAGCGTAGATCTCGGATTCTGATTCTCCGTGGCCCTGTGGTCCCGGTTCTATAGTTTCATAGAACACCTCACCTTCTGGCTCGATCATGGATATTCGCTGCTGACCCTATTTGAAACGAGATATCAACTCATGTTAGACAAATCCACATACTATCATCGATTATAACCTTTGAGTAAATATACAGCAGTTCCGAAACCTAACTATCCAACAAAATCAATGATCACCCCCTTGATTGAGATAATCAAGAGAGACAGAAACGTCACATACCAGTCCCGTCCCAAACTAACCAACTACATCCTATCCCACAACATATCATGTGCAACCGTATCCAAAACCTCCTGATCAAGGCAACGAATTAACCTGTCAACGAGCGCGCCTGCTATACGATTAACAACTTCATCACCGTCCTGCGTGGCGGAGGCGTTTGATATTGGAAATATGATAGCAATCCCGTAACCTGCTGGAAATCGTCCTGTTCCAGTGCTGGTGATACTGGTGTCCGATTTCGTACCACTTTGGATATGAGGGTGGCCCAAAGCGACGCAATATCCATCGCGGAAACAGTGAGATGGAAGCGGACCGGCAACAGCTTCGTTAGGCGCAGCTTCGACTTTGTGTAGGAGGCTGAGGCAAGGGAAGCGTCTGGAAAACATAACATATTACTTACTTGGGCGTGGATGAAGGGGAAAGGGTAATTTACTCATCATCTAAAACGATGTACGTAGATGATGAAAATGAGGTATACAATGTGCTTCTTTCTCATTCCAAAGTTCAACGAAATGCTAAACGATGTCTAAAACTACAGGTCCAAGGAGAGTCATATAAACCTATATCATTTATAATCAATTCAGGACAAAAAGTGGTAAAAACTGCATCTTACCATGGAATCCTCGTTGTTTACAAAACCAACGACGTATTGCTCGCATAGTTAAACACCTCCTTGGAATCCATCACTCGCGCGTTATTGTCATCCTGCCCAGGGAAAAGTGTGCGCGAAACCAGTTGGGTGAGCGTCCGCGGGATAGTGAGTGTGTTTCCCAGAGTCCGAAGTACATCGAGCCCGCCAATGGCAAAAAAATGGTTATTGACGACAAGAACTTCGAAAAGCTAAAGTGTGAGCCCAACGGAATGGAAGAGGGATCAAAAGAAACATACCTTCTTGTCATGCGACCAAAATTCGACTTCATCCTGGCACCAATGTGGCACATGCAGGTGATGTTATGGTAGATTGCCCGACATGTTCTGTGCTTTCACATCTATTGTTGGTGCTACAAAAATCTGGCAAATGACGAGCCTTGGCATGTTGTGAACCCATCGCCATAGTTTGCGTAACCCCTACAACGAGCAATAAGATTAGTTACGATGAGATGGGTTTTGATATGTACGAGGATGACAGACAAAGCCAAAAAACGTCGAGAATACGTGCACCAGATGGACGTCAGAGAAACTGTTAAGCAATGAACCTGCCCTAATCTCTATTCCCTGCATTGCCCTCAGACTGAACTGATCGCAATTGATTCTTTGACTGATAAGATTTTTATAACAAGTTTCATCATCCCTTGAACTCAACTAATTGCCAGTATGGAAGAAACGCAATAATAGAACTTCAAATTGAATCTGGTTTGGATGGACCAGGATCGGACATTGCGTCCACAGCATTATCATCATAATTCAAAGTGTCTGATTCAACCGTTAAGATGCATCTCTGGCATCTGTCATATCGATTGATTATAAACCCATGTTGATTCAGATAGCAAAAACCAGGTTCCCGTCCTTTATCACTGTCTCAAACAGTGGCTTATTTCATAGTCTACTATCTGTACCAATTATGACTCCTGAAGAACGGCAAATCCTCCAGCGCTTTGGACAGAATCTACTTGTGTTCTGGACGTCTACTATAGTTGAAGCTTTTTTATATGGTATCCTCTCTCTCTACGTCAGAACCAGATGCTGACTTCTATAAAGGTTTGCTTACACCAATTGCAATTGTTACTGCCTGCCAGTGCGATGGCTTTTGATAAAAACACATATACTCAACCTGATCTTTCATGTCGAACAGGCATCCAAACCAAACCTGGCGCTCTAAATGCCAAGTAGCAGTTATCTGCTTTGGTATTATTACATCTAGTACAAGTTTTCTGATACACGTTGGGTCTTCAATCATTCAGTGTCAAATTTTCCGAGGCAACGTTCCATCTCTTTCTCAAAGTGTCCAATATGTCAATGCCTCTCTTGGGAATTGGGACATAGCCATCCAGTGGTTTCTCTTGATCCCTGTGAGTCTATATCGAAACAATTTCAAAGAATCTGGATCAGAACTGGCTTAGCCAGTCATCAATGATGGCTTCATCATCTGGCGTGCATGGGTTGTCTTTGAAAGACGACGTTGGATACTACGTCTTTGTATATTGCTATGGCTGTGTGCTCTTGGTTTGTTGCATCTATATTATATCTTATATGAGCTAATAATATATACAGTTTTCACCCTTACCTATCTATTAATTTTTTCAGACCCTCAAGTTTTGATATCAGCTATTAGATCTAACAGTAGCACTATTGATATCCTAAGTATCACAGTCACTATCTGGTCATTGTTGATCAACTCTGTTGCAACATACTTTATTGGTTGGACATTATGGTATGCTCTTCTTCATGCAATATTCACCTGATTGCTATGTGTTAATGCAATGTCCAGGAAACATGTGAAATTCTTACGAAAAAACATTGATAGCCAACAGCGTCAGTCATTCAAATTGTGGCACATCCTACGTCTCTTGGTAGATGCTGGAGCATTGTATGCTGTTTTGCAGGTTGGTTTTCGAACATAATCTGACTATGACAGTGTTTATGACTGGGATTACAGCTCCTAGAAATCGTTGTGCCTATTTCAACCGGCCCAAATGAATTCCCTCTATTAATTGCCTCCGCTTTCGTTGAACAGTTTTATTTTTCCATCTCAGTATGTATCATCTTTGTCTATGATTCTAAACATGATCGTATCCTGCAGGCTGTCTACCCAGCATTGACAATTGCTCTCATCCGCGGCCCATTTTCAATTGCAGGCATACATGAGACTGTACAATCACTCCAGATATCTGCGCCTGGTGTCTGATCGCAGGGATGCCATACCGACCTACTTACACTAGAATCTTACAGTTGGAATCTCTCTTTCTATCTCCTTCATCAAAGACTTCGTCACTCTTTACTTTGACTTCATGACCCTCCTGCCCGAATCTTTATTTATTGCATTGAGAGCATGTATTTCTTTGGCGTCGAGCATTGCATGATTATCCTCACTCCACCTGCGAGACTTGAATTATTGTTTTCCGCATCTTCTCAAGGCGGCGATCTGCTATTGATTGCTTCAATGGATCTGTGTTCAACTTCGAATTTACGGGCTATTCCAAATCCTCACGGAGCAGTTTATGACAGTTTTCCGAAGGAACAAAACACGGGCAGCATGCCACAAAATTCGTCAAGTCTAGACAGTAACGAAATCCTTCTCGTCAATCAGGAAATCCTGCATCACACGCCTCGTCAGGAAAAGTGTCAACAAACCAATATAAAAATAAACGCACCAATGAACATTCTACAAGCGCACCGCGCACACCCGCAAGGCGACACTTACCGTGCTGAAGGTCTACACCCGGAACGACATGCCCAGTCTTCACCTTCCACACATAATTCTACAATTCTACAACGAAACGAAAAAAAAAAAAAAAAAAAAAACACAACTCGTCAATATCACACTCATCAAAACCGCATGATCAAACAACGTACATCATAAGCAGCCCACGTCCTCACAAGGTTCGTCGGAACAGGCCTGAAAATCTCTGTAAAGATCTTCCTGTTCTCAATCGCCGTCTTCTGGAACAACTAGACCGTCTTCTCATCGAGCGGACCCGCAACGAGCGCGTCCTGCTCTAAACACGTCTCATCTTCGTTGTGATACAGGGCCAGGCGCATGAAAAAAGTCACGCGCGAGTCGCCGTTCATGACCATCTGCGGTGGCATCAGGCCAAGGTGCTCTTTAAAAGGAAGTGAGTTGAGTGAGGCTGTAAAACATGGGAGTAACTTAACGCACCTCGGAAAAGTTTACGAGGCAATGTACCAGCGAAATGTGTGGCACGGTAAGGCTGACCGTCCATGAAAGAATCAATCTTCTCGTTGTCCTCGACAACCAAGCAGATCTCCGAATCTCCATCACCCTGTAGTGCTGTTAACATCATGGTTCGTTGATTCATAATATACCTTACCTTCTGGCTACGATCATTGATATTCGCTGACCCCATCTGAAACGAAAAATGAACTCATATGACCCGATGTCAGACAAATGCACATACAATAACTTTGTAGTCATCAACAATCATAACCTTTGAATGAATATGAAGCAGCTAAATCAGTGATAATCAAGAGATCATGAGAGAGAGAAAAGGCATCACATACGCATTCAACTCCTCGTCAGTCCCAAAAAATTTATTAGACAGCGGAGGCGTGCACGCCGCCGCGTACGCAGAGACAGCGCGTGCGACGGCGATACTAGCGTCTTGAGCGACTTGGCGTATTCTTTCTCGTGCGTGACGAGGTTCGTCAGGAGTCGCGAGTCTGCCGGTCTGTGCATTGGAACAAGTGAGGGGGTTCGTCACAAGTGTCACTGTGACGTAGCGATGACACCTCGATGGCAACCGTCGATAATCTCGTGCCTCTTGATGAGCAAAGGTCAGAATCTAGTGCAAGTCACAGGTAGTACTTACGAGAAGGTATGTGCACGGGAACCTTGATCAACGTCTTCGTCTCAGCATTCTCCTGAGATCCGTGGGTATCCATGAGAATCGAGTACGGAAACGTCTGGAATTTGGTCATCACGACTCTTTACACTCTATGAACATCTAAGAGCGGACTGAAATTGAGCGTTGATTGCTGGGGGGTGTGATTACACACCATTCATGGAAATAAAACGATGTATCATCACATATGTAGGACGAATAGAAGTGGCGCTTCGAGCTCATCTCGCCATTCTTGAAACAGAACAAAATTTCGACAGAACACCGAGGTATCACACTTTTTCTAGAACATCGAGCTAACGTGCTGGTTGAAAAGTTCTCTATCTGGTCACTGGATGAGTATCCAATCTTGGCTCAATCTTCCATTCGAGATATTATTACTGAATACAGTATGTACGCGGGAGGGACCGGACAATCTTTAACAACTTTCCAATCTGCTGGATCTCACCAGAAGAGCCCATTCTTACTTATCGTTGTGGAGCGGTTGGGAAGCCGAGGTGTTTTTGCCACTGTCCTCTTTTGGGGTTCCCCGTAGCTTCTTCTTGTAACCCTCGCAGTCAAATTACATGTTTTTTTCCTTGGAGCTCCGGTGACCCTTGATCCTCAGCCAATACGAGGTCTCCTTCAACGGCGACGTATCTTGCAGACACGGGTTTTGCTGATCATACTTCCACTTACAAGCCTCGCTATCGTATTCAAAGCTACTTTTCCTGCCAGAGAACATAAAATCCGATAATAGTCGAAGGGATTTGTCCTGCTGAACGACGTTTGACGTGTTCACGCTCCCAAAACTCCGCATTTCGGTCGACGGCGTTTATCGAACCTCGTGCGAAAGCCCCATGCATGACGGAGGTCTTCAGGATGAGTCAACACTTGTGAGAGAAAGGGATCAAAAAACATACCTCCTTGTCGTGCGACCACCTGAATGCAGGTGATGTTGTTGGAATTCACCGGAAACCCTGACATCAGGGTGGCCACCGACGGCCAATATACCCTTACATTATGCCCACTGTCCTTTCTTCTTCCCTTTTCACATTGTCCGAATTGACTACAATCAGCCATTGTTACAGAAAACACACATATATACCATACATGTAGAACCTAACCCCTAACTGAATCAGATTAGTTACAATGAGATGGGTTTTTTTTGATGTGTACGAGGATGACAGACAAAGCCAAAAAACGTCGAGGATACGTGTACCATATGACGTCAGAGAAGCTGTTAAGCAATTGAATCTGCCCTAATCTCGACCCGTGGCATCGCCCACGCCTCTCAGACTGGACCAAACTGATGGCATTTGATTCTCTGATTGATAAGATTTTTATAGCAACTTATTTCGTCATCCCTTGAACTCAACTGATTGCCAGTATGCAAGAAATACAATAAAAAAGCTTCAAATTTAATCTGATTTGGATGGACCAGGATCGGTTGTAGAAGATAACAGGGGTTTCGTCCTCAGTCACTCACGGTAATGTGGTCAACTGATTTATTATTATTTACTTGTAGAAGATAACAGGGGTTTCGTCTACAGGTAACAATGAGTGGCTAAATTCGTATGTGAAAATAGATAGATGTGCTCACCCTCAGTCACTCACGGTAATGTGGTCAACTGAGGGTGATGTTTGGGTGTACAAAAAATAAAACAGAAAAAAAAACAAAGACTGGTAAATACCGATCGCTTTGGGGTGTGGCTAACAGTTCCAAAGGGGTAAATGCTCGATCAATGAATATGGCGATGGTCGGTAAGTCGATTCCTCAACATCGGTCATTGCGTCCACAGCATTATCATCATGATTCAAAGTGTCTGATTCAACCGTTGAGATGCATCTCTGGCATCTGTCATATTGATTGATTTGAATGAATTATAAACCCATGTTGGTTCAGATAGCAAAAATCGGGTTCCCATCCTCTATCACTGTCTCAAACAGTGGCTTATTTCATATTCAACTATCTGCACAAATCATGACTCCTGGCGAACGGCAAATACTCCAAGGCATTGGACAGAGTCTACTTGTGTTCTGGATTTCCTTGATAGTTGAAGCTTTTTTATATGGTACTCTCTCTCTCTATGTCAGAACCAGATGCTGACTCTCTAAAGGTTTGCTTATACCAATTGCAATTGTTACTGCCTGCCAGTGCGATGGCTTTTGATAAAAACACAGATACTCAACCTGACCTTTCATGTCAAACAGGCATCCGAACCAAACCTGGCGCTCTAAATGCCAAGTAGCAGTTATCTGGTTTGGTATCATTGCATCTAGCACGAGTTTTCTGATACACATTGGGTCTTCAATCGTCGAGTCTTGGATTTTCCAAGGCAACGTTCCATCCCTTTCCCAAAGTCTTCAATATGTCAATGCCTCTCTTGGGGATTTGAATGTAGCCATCAACTGGTTTGTCTGTATCCCTGTGAGTCTATATTTAAACAACTTGAAAGAATCTGGATCAGAACTGGCTTAGCCAGTCATCAATGATGGCTTCATCATCTGGCGTGCATGGGTTGTCTTCCAAAGACGACGTTGGATACTATGTCTTTCTATATTGCTATGGCTGTCTGGTCTTGGTGTGTTGCATCTATATTATATCTAATATAAGCTAATAATATATACAGTTTTCACCCTTACCTTTCTATCAATTTTGTCAAACCCTCAAGTTTTTATATCAGCTGTTGAATCTAACGATATCACTATTGATATCCTAAATGTCGCAGTCAATATCTGGTCATTCTTGATCAACTCTGTTGCAACATATTTCATTGGCTGGACATTATGGTATGCTCTTCTTCATGCAATATTCATCTGATTACTATGTGTTAATGCAATGTCCAGGAAACATGTAAAATTCTTACGAAAAAACATTGATAGTCAACAGCGTCAGTCATTCAAATCGTGGCACATCCTACGTCTCTTGGTAGATGCTGGAGCATTGTATGCTGTTTTGCAGGTTGGGGTTTGAAAATAATCTGACTATGACATTGTTAACGACTGGGATAATAGCTCCTGATGATCGTGATGTCCTTTGTAACCAATCCCAATGAATTCTCTGAAGAATTTGCCTATACTTTAGTGCAAGACATTTATTATTCCATCTCAGTATGTATCATCTTTGCTAATTAATGATTTTAAATATGTTCATCTTCCGCAGTATGTCTACCCGGCATTGACAATTGCCCTAATCCGCGGACCATTTTCAATTGCAGGCATACATGAGACTGTTCAATCACTCCAGATATCTGCGCCTGGTGTCTGATCTCGGCCATGCCATACCGATCGACTTCTAGTAGAATCTTACATCTTGAATCTCTTTTTCTATTTCCATGAAGGATGTTTTCACTCTTTATCTTGACTCCCTGACCTTCCTGCCGGAATATTTATTTATTTCACTGAAAGCCTGTATCTATTTACTATCGAACATTGCTTGTTTACCCTTGCTCCACCTAGAATTATTGTTTTTTCCACGCCATCTAAATGCGGCGATCTGCTATTTATTGCTTCAATGTGTCTGTCTGTGTTCACTTTCAAATTTATGGGCTATCCCACAGGATGTGTCATATTTCACCTGTTACCGGTATGTGTATAGAGATCTACTTCGGTCATAAATACTGCAAAGTCCTCTATATGTAAATGGGCAACGTAGGGTTCAAGCCCCTCCACTCAGGTCCAGTAACGAAATCCTTCTTGTCAATCAGGAAATCCTAGCATCACACGCCTCGTCAGCAAAAGTGTCAACAAACCACTAGCAAAATAAACACACCAAATGGACATTTCACAAGCGCACTGCGCACACCCGTAAGATGACTTTTAACGCGCTGAAGGTCTACACCCGGAACGACATGCCCAGTCTTCAACTTCGGCACATAATTCTACAACGAAACGAAAAAAAAGAACACAACTCGTCAATATCACACTCATCAAAACCGCATGATCAAACAACGTACATCATAAGCAGCCCACGTCCTCACAAGGTTCGTCGGAACAGGCCTGAAAATCTCTGTGAAGATCTTCCTATTCTCAATCGCCGTCTTCTGGAACAACTCGACCATCTTCTGGTCAAGCACGTCTGCAACGAGCGCGTCCTGCTCTAAACACGTTTCATCATCGTTACGATACGTTGCCGGGCGCATGAAGGAAGTCACGCATGAGTCGCCGTTTATGACCATCTGCGGCGGCATGAGGCCAAGGTGCTCTTCAAAAGGAAGTGAGTTGAGTGAGGCAGTAAAACATGGGAGTAACTTAACGCACCTCGGAAGAGTTTACGACGCAACGTAGCAGCGAAACGTCCGGCATGGTAAGGCTGACCGTCCATGAACGAATCAATCTTCTCGTTGTCCTCGACAACCAATCAGATCTCCGAATCTCCATCGCCCTGTAGTGCTGTCAATATCATGGTTCGTTGGTTTCATAATATACCTTACCTCGAAAAATGAGCTCATATGAACCAATGTCAGACAAATGCACATACAATAACTTTGTCGTCATCAACAATCATAACCTTTGAATGAATAAAGCAGCTAAAACAGTGATAATCAAGAGATCAAGAGAGAGAAAAGGCATCATATACGCATTCAACTCCTGTTCCTCAGTCCCAAACCATTTCCCTTCTACCAACTCCGTCCGATCCCACAACATATGCTGCGAAACCGTATCCGACACCTCCTGATCCCCTCTCAGACCCTCTGCACCACTCTCAAACTTCCTGACGATCTCCCGCGCCTCCTCAGCCGACTCCGGGATCCGCACCGTCTCCATCCTAACACGCGTTTTCTCAGATTGAACTATGGCTTCAGTCGTGGGCTCCGGTATAGCAAGCGTCACTTTGTGTGCTCGCAGGGTCTTGCCCAATCCACTGGCACGCAAGTGCTACTTGCGCCTCGTGGAATTTGACACCCGAGTTGTGTTCCATCCTGGAGATGAACGAATCGCACCAACAACGACGCTCAAATCATCTTCGAGCTGCTTAATCCCAAGCAGGTGCTCCCGACACTCGTCCACGGCATCCACATAGCGCGCAAGTGCCTTGTCCGCCCCGCCCAGCGCAGCAGAAACATGCAGCAGCGTATTAGACAGCGGAGGCGTGCACGCCGCCGCGTATGCAGACAGCACGTGCGACGGCGACACTAGCGTCTTGAGCCACTTGGCATTTCGTGGTTCGTCAGGAGTCGCGAGTCTGCCGGTCTGTGCATTGGAACAAGTGAGGGGGTTCGTTACAAGTGTCACTGTGACGTAGCAATGACACTCGGCAACGAGCTTCTTGATGAGCCCGCGATGGTCAAATCTAGTGCATTACGAGAAGGTATGTGCACAGGAAACTTAATCAACGTCTTTACGGGTCGTCTTTGTCTCAGCATTCTCCTGAGATCTGCGGGTATCCACGGGAATCGAGTACGGAAACGTATTGTCATCATGACTCTTTAGACCGCATCAAAACATATGAAAGGGGACTGAAATTAGACAAAAGCTGAGCGCCGATCGCTGGGTTGTGTGATTCATTCATGAGAATAAAACGATGTATCATCACATATGTATGACGAATACAAGTGGCGCTTCAAGATCTCGCCATTCTTGAGAAAGAAGAAATTTCGACAGATCGCCGAGGTAGCAGACTTGTTACCGTGCTACTTGAAAAGTTCTCTATCTGGTCACTGGATGAGTATCCAATCTTGGCTCAATCTTCCATTCGAGATATTATTACTGAATACAGTATGTACGCGGGAGGGACCGGACAATCTTTAACAACTTTCCAATCTGCTGGATCTCACCAGAAGAGCCCATTCTTACTTATCGTTGTGGAGCGGTTGGGAAGCCGAGGTGTTTTTGCCACTGTCCTCTTTTGGGGTTCCCCGTAGCTTCTTCTTGTAACCCTCGCAGTCAAATTACATGTTTTTTTCCTTGGAGCTCCGGTGACCCTTGATCCTCAGCCAATCCGAGGTCTTCTCCAATGGCGACGAATCTTGCAGATACGGGTTTCGCTGAACATACTTCCACTTACAAGCCTCGCTATCGTATCCAAAGCAACTTTTCCTGCAAGAGAACATAAAATCCGATGATAGTCGAAAGGATTTGTCCTGCTTGAACGACGTTTGACGTGCTCACGCTCCAAAAAACTCCGTATTTCAGTCGACAGCGTTGATCGAACTCGTGCAAAAGCCCCACACATGACGGAGGTCTGGTCTGCAGATGAGTCAATACTTGTGAGAATTCTCAACACTTTTTTTTTTGCAGATGTTTGGGTACCGTGGTGACGCCCATTAGACCCCGACATATTGCTACAACGAGCCCTTGTTCCAAGGCCCGGCTCTGCAGCCGATGCTGGTCGATGCGCGAGTGCATTTCCTTTCCTTCTCAGCGTTGTTTGACAAATTTCGAATGCTGTGCGTTTAACGATGAGTTCGCCGTGTGGCTGAAATCAAGTCTTCTCCTCAAGCTACATAATGTCACGCCAACATTCAGTCACTGCACAAGTCCAGGGACAGAGCTGACTATGCGTTGCCCAGCAGGCCTTTATGATCCTTCAAGAGTGCCATCGGCATTTCCAGACCCCGTTGCAATAACAATCGACTACACGATGTCAACACACTCTACTCAAAACATTCCTGACGCTTCTTCGCAGGCTCACTCGATTCCCAGCGGGCCAGTGCGTTTGATCAAGCTTGTTCAGCTGCGTGTACAGCGCTTCCATCCTAATCAGCCACACGATGAAGTGAGTGTCTCTGTATCACGATTATCTTTCCTAATCCTGTCTTGTCAGTCCATCTATACACAGCGTGATGGTGTTCGTTAATTTGAGCGGGGTGATCCATGACATTCTGAATACCAGAATCGACGGTGATAATGGACAAGCCAGTCATGGAGAGGGACACGACATCGCTTTATCAAACCCAGCTTTAGTTGTCACAAGTCAGCCCCTCACCGAACCAGCTATGGAGTTGGCGGGTCGCCAAGATGAAGCTATCGGTGCCGATGACGCAAACTTTGTTGAACGCTGGTTCGATTGCATCCTGTCAATTGTGTGGGTCTTCTTTAATCCATTCTTACCCAATTGACCTGCTCTGTGAATCGCTGTGTATACATATATCTTGTTACAACCTCGATAAACTCATCCTACATAGAACGATTTCTTGCAACTCGTCTTGATCTCATCTTCTCGATGTGGTAATATGCTATTATTGCTTCCATATATTTATGTCGGCTTCGAGTTTACAGCCTTTCCATCTCCTCGATGAAGCAATTTATTACCAACCAGGTTTTCTGAAGGAGCATCCATGAGCAGCATACCAGAAAATTTGTCAAGTGTCAACATCTGTTTAGAGCACTACTCCAATATTACAAAGTCACCTATATATGAATGGTAAATTTCTGGTCCAAGCCCTTCCACTAGGTCCAGTAACGAAATCCTTCTCGTCGACGAGGAAGTCCTGCAGCACATGCATCGTCAGAAATTTGTCAATAAATGACTATCAAGATAAACACACCATTGGACAATGTACAAGGGCACAGCGTACACACGCAAGGCTACCTTTGAAGCGGCAAAGGTCCATACCCAGAACAACATGGCCAACCTTCACTTTCGGCCCATAATTCTTCAGAAAATGAGTGTCACAACTCGTCAATATCAAACTCAGCAGATCGAATGGTAAAAACGTACATCATAAGTAGCACACGTCCTCGCAAGGTTCATCGGAAGTTCATCGTAAGAGACGCAAAAATGTCCATAAAGATATTACGATTATCAATCGCCGTCTTCTGGAACAACCCGACGGTCTTCACGTAGAGCGGATCTGTAACGAGCTTGTCCTTCTCATCATCGTTTCGTTGCATATGAAAGACGTCACGCGTGAGTGAGCCACCGTTCATGACCCTCTGCGGCGATATCAGGCCAAAGTGCTCTGAAACAGGGAATGAGTTGATTAACACCGTCTAAAGATGGGAGTAACGTAACGGACCTGGGAGGTGCGGTGCGGTAAGGCTGACCGGCTAAGCGTCCATGGAAGGATCAATCTTCACGTTTTCATCGACCACTAAGAAGTCTTGGATTCTCCGTCGCCCTGTAGTACTGTTAACGCCATGGTTCTTTAGTTTCATAGCATACCTCACCTTCTGGCTACGATCATCGATCATCGATATTCGCTGACCCCATCTGAAATGAGATATGCCAATGTTAGACAAAGCCACATAAAATAACTTTGTCATCATAAAGAATCATAACCTTTGAGTGACTATAAAGCAGCTCCGAAACGTATCTATCTAACAAAATCAATTAACAGCCCCTAGATAATCAAGGGAGAGAGAGATCATCCTATCCACAACATATTGTGCAACCGTATCCGACACCTTCTGATCAAGGCAACGAATTAACCTGTCAACGAGCGCACCTGCTATACGATTAACGACTTTGTCACCGTCCTGCGTGGCGGACAAGGATAGCAATCCTGTAAGGTGACTGGGACCAACAAGACTAATCCTCTAAGTTTAACTTTACAGCCTCGTTGAACTATCTCTGTGAACCACATGCAAATATACGACATACTTTGGCTCCTTCATGAGTGCAACATCTTGACATCTATCATTACTCACAGGCAATCTGAATATAATAATACTCTCCCTCAGAACCTCATGCGACTGATCCGACACACATCTCACAATCTGAACTTGAAAACTCCCAGGCTGAGGAGGCATCTTCATTATCAGACCTGCTGGAAAATGTCCTGTTCCAGCGCTGGTGACACGAGTGTCCGATTTCGTACCACTTTTGGATATGATGGAGACGCAATGTCCATCACGGAAACAGTGAGATAGAAGCGGACGAGCAACAGCTTTGTTAAGCGCGGCTTCGACTTTGCGTTGGAGGCTGAAGTAAGGGAAGCGTCTGGAAAAGAATATTACTTGCTCGGTCATGGGTGAAGGGGAAAGCGTAACTTACTCATTATGTAAAAGGATCGAGAAAATTGTATGGAGACGATGAAAATGAGGTATACAATGCGCTTCTTGATCTCATTCCAAAGCTCAACGAATTGCTAAACGACGTCGAAACCACAGATGCAAGGAGCGTCATTTGAACCTATATCAATTTATGATCAATATATACGGACGAGAAGTGGTGAAAAAAGTACATCTTACCATGGCAATCCTCGTCGTTTCCAAACTCGACGACGTATTGCTCGCATGGTTATACACACCTTGAAATCCATCACCCACGCGTTATTGTAATCCTGCCCAGGGAAAAGTGCGCGCAAAACCAGTTGGTTGAACGTCCGCGAGATGGTGAGTGTGTCTCCCAGCGTCCAAAGTGCAAATGGCAAGGAAATGGTAATCGACGACAAGGACTTGAAAGCGAAAGTGTGAGCCCAACGGAATGGAAAAGGGATTAAACAAACATACCTCCCTGTCGTGCGACCAAAATTCGACTTTTTCCTGGCACAAATGTGGCACATGCAGGTGATGTTATAGTAGATTGCCCGACGTGTTCTGTGCTGGTTGGTTCTACGAATCTCTGACAAATGACGGGCCTTGGTATGTTGTGAACCCATCACCATAGTTTGCATAATCCTACAACGAGCAATAAGATTGGTTACGATGAGATGGGTTTTTGATATGTACGAGGATGACAGACCAAGCCAACAAAATCGTCAAGGATTTGTAAACCATATGACGTCAGAGAAGCTGTTTCGCAATGAACCTGCCCTAATCTCGATTCCCTGGCATCGCCCACAGACTGGACACAATTGATTTTTTGATCGATAAGATTTTTATAGTAACTTGGTTCATCATCTCTTGAACTCAACTGACTGCCAGTATGAAAGAAACACAATAATAGAACTTCAAATTGTGGATAGACCAGGATCGGTCATTGCGTCCACAACATTCTCAATGTGATTTCAAAGTGTCTGATTAAACCGTTGAGATGCATCTCTGTGATATTGATTGATTTGAATTGACTATAAATCCATGTTGATTCAGAGAGCAAAAACCAAGTTCCCGTCCTCTATCACTGTCTCAAACAGTAGGCTTATTTCATAGTCTACTATCTGCACCAATTATGACTCCTGGCGAACGGCAAATCCTCCAAGACATTGGACAGAATCTACTTGTGAACTGGATTGTTTATACAGCGGTTTCAACTATTTTATATGGTATCCTCTTTCTCAAAGTCAGCACCAGATACTAACTTCTCCATAGGTTTACTGACACCAATTGCAATCATAACTGCCTGCCAGTATGGCTTTTGATAATCTTTAAAAAAAACACATACACCAAACCTAAGATATCGCGTCAAACAGGCATCCAGCCCAAACCTGGCACTCAAAATGTCAAGTAGCAGTCCTCTGGTTTGGTATCATTACATTTACCATCAATCTTTTGATAAATATTTGGACTTCAATTATTCAATATCAAGTCTTTCAAGGCAGCGTTACACCTCTTTCCCAACGTCTCCAAGATGTCAATGCCTCTACTGCAAATTTGGATGTATCCTTAATGTGGCTTGAAGCCATCCCTGTCAGTCTATATTGAAACAAATTCCAAGTGTCTGCAGCTGAACTGGGTTTAGCCAGTCATTAATGATGCCTTCATCATCTGGCGTGCATGGGTCGTCTTCCAAAAACGACGTTGGATACTACGTCTTTCTATCATACTATGTCTGGGTGCTCTTGGTGTGTCACATCTATAATAAATATGCAATACAAGTTGATAACATATACAGGTTTCACACTTGTCGTTCTATCAATTTTCTCAGACCCTGACGTCTTTATATCAGCTAGTGAATCTAACAGTACAGCTTTCGATAGTCTAAGTGACACAAGCATCATTTTTTCATTCTTGGTCAACTTTATTGCAACAATACTTATTGGTTGGACACTATGGTATGCTATTCTTTGTGTAATATCTGTCTGATTACTTTGAGTTGATGCAATGTCTAGGAAATATAAGACATTCTTACGAAAAAACATCGATAGCCAACAGCGTCAATCATTCAAATTATGGCACGTCCTAGGTCTCTTGCTAGATGCCGGAGCATTATATGCTGTTTTTCAGGTGGGGCTTTGAAAGATAATCTGACTATGACATTGTTAACGACTGGCATATTAGCTCCTGATAATTGTGACATCTTTTACATTCAACTCCAATTCATTCTCTGAAGCCATTGCCTATACTTTATTTCAAGGTGTTTATTATTCCATCTCAGTATGTGTCATCTTTGCCTATGAACTTAAATATGCTGATCTTCCGCAGTTGGTCTACCCGGCATTGACAATTGCCCTTGTCCGCGGCCCATTTTCAATTGCAGGCATACATGAGACTGTACAATCACTCCAGATATCTGCGCCTGGTGTCTGATCGCAGCGATGCCATACCGACCTACTCCTACTAGAATCTTACAGTTTGAATCTCTCTTTCTATCTCCTTCATCAAAGACTTTGTCACTCTTTACCTTGACTACATGACCTTCCTGCCCGAATATTTATTTATTTATTTCATTGAGAGCGTGTATTTATTTGGCGTCGAACATTGTATGATTATCCTCACTGCACCTGCGAGACTTGAATTCTTGTGTTCTGCACCTTCTCAATGCGGCGTTCCTGTATTGATTGCTTCAATGGGTATGTGTTCAGCTTCGAATTTACGAGCTATTCCATATCCTCGCGGAGCGGTTTATGAAAGTTTTCCGAAGGAACAAAATACGAGCAGAATGCCACAAAATTCGTCAAGTCTAGACAAAAAGTAAACATCGGATCGTGCATTAACCTCTTACCAACACCTCTATAGAGCATTACTACCTATATATAACTGGGCAAGGTAGGGTTCAAGCCCCTCCACTCAGGTCCAGGAACAAAATCCTTCTCGTCAATGAGGAAATCCTGCATCACCCGCCCTGTCAGCAAAGTGTCAACAAATCACTAACAATATAAACGCACCAATGGACATTCTACAAGCGCACCACGCACACCCGCAAGGCGACACTTAACGTGTTGAAGGTCTACACCCGGAACGACATGCCCAGTCTTTACTTTCGGCACATAATTCTACAACGAAACAAAAGAAAAAAATCACAACTCGTCAATATCAAACTCATCAAAACCGCATGATCAAACAACGTACATCATAAGCAGCCCACGTCCTCACAAGGTTCGTCGGAACAGGCCTGAAGATCTACGTAAAGATCTTCCTATTCTCAATCGCCGTCTTCTGGAACAACTCGACCGTCTTCTCATCGAGCGGATCCGCAACTAGCGTGTCCAGCTCTAAACACGTCTCATCATCGTTGCGATACAGGGCCTGGGCGCATGAAAGAAGTCACGCGTGAGTTGCCGTTCATGACCATCTGCGGCGGCATCAGGCCAAGGTGCTCTTCATGCACCTCGGAAGATTTTACGACGCAATGTAGCAGTGAAACGTCCGGCATGGTAAGGCTGACCGTCCATGAACAAATCAATCTTCTCGTTGGCCTCGACAACCAAGCAGATCTCCGAATCTCCATCGCCCTTTAGTGCCGTTAACCTCATGGTTCTTTGGTTTCATAATATACCTTACCTTCTGGCTACGATCATTGATATTCGCTGACCCCATCTGAAACGAAAAATGAACTCATATGAGCCAATGTCAGACAAACGCACATACAATAACTTTGTCGTCATCAACAATCATAACCTTTGAATGAATATAAAGCAGCTAAATCAGTGATAATCAAGAGATCAAGAGAGAGAGAGAAGACATCACATACGCATTCAACTCCTCCTCAGTCCCAAACCATTTCTATTCTACCAACTCCGTCCGATCCCACAACACATGCTGCGAAACCGTATCCGACACCTCCTGATCCCCTCTCAGACCCTCCGCGCCACTCTCAAACTTCCTCACGATCTCCTGTGCTTCCTTAGCCGACTCCGGGATCCGCGCCGTCTCCGTCCTAACGGGCGGTTTCTCAGATTGAACTATAGCTTCACTCGTAGGCTCTGGTATCGCAAGAGTCACTTCCTTGTGTGTGCTCGCGGGGTCTTGTCCGATCCAACGGCGCGCAATCGCTACTTGCGCCTCGTTGGAGATGAACAAATCTATGGCGGACACAAATGTCAGCGTTGAAGTCGGCAAGAAAATCAGAACACTCACTCCACGGGGTGTTGGTCCTATCATACGTCCGGAGACGATAAAAACGTATATAATCCAAGCTGGTACATATAGGGGTAAGCAGGCCGGCTCAAGACGGACGCAGGTGCATGGACCTGCACCAATGCCGCGACCTCGCCAGCATCAACACTTGTGCGTCTGCTTGTGCGCTCACGGCGGTCCGACTGCCGAGGACATTGATAGTATACTCTTGTGGAGGTTTCCTTGTCTTTTTCGTGTGTGACGAGGTTCGTCAGGAGTCGCGAGTCTGCCGGTCTGTGCATTGGAAATTGCAAAGTGAGGGGTTCGTCACACGTGTCACTGTGACGTAGCGATGACACGAGCAATGTGAACTATTTTGCAGATATTGAGCGCATACGTACCTCCGTGTAGAACATGACATGGATTTTAACATGTACCTTGTTAGCCTTTCGCTTCCAGATTCTGTCCATTCTGGATAATAGTATAACTCAGGGGTAAGCCACCAGTCCTGTACTGGATAAGATTAGTTAGGATGAAATGGGTAACATATAGTCGTGCCCATCAATTGTTCAGTTTTTGATACATAAAACGTCGAGTATAAGTGTACCATATGATGTCAGAGAAGCTGTTAAGTAATTGAACCCTGGCATCTCTCCGACTGGACAAAACTGATGGCAATTGATTCTTTGATTGATAAGATTTTTATAACAACATGTTTCATCATCCCTTGAACTCAACTAGTTGCCAGTACGGAAGAAACACAATAATAGAGCTTCAAATTGAATCTGATCTGGATAGACCAGGATCGGTCATTACGTCCACAGCATCATTATGATTCAAAGTGTTTGATTCAACCGTTGAGATGCATCTCTGTCATATTGATTGATTTGAATTAACTATAAACCCATGTTGATTCAGAGAGCAAAAAACAAGTTCCTGTCCTCTATCACTGTCTCAACCGGCTTATTTCATAGTCCACTATCTGCATCAATTATGACTCCTGGCGAACGGCAAATCCTCCAAAGCATTGGACAGAGTTGTAACGCCAGGGTAGGTCACCGTGTCGTCACAATGAGTTAGAGTCTTCACACAATAGCAGAACTAGCGTAAGTCCTAAGATTGGGAAGAGCTACTCTACTGACAAAGAGTAGTAAGTTTTTATATGCCCGGTAATTGAGTTCCCGGGTCGGCAAAGGGCAGAGCCAAGTAGGTAGAAGGAAATCACGAGTAAACTGAATAGGTACCAAAAAGGAAGTAAGTTTTGTCACAGTCGCTACATACGCCCTCCAAGTATCGAGAATGCAATAAACGATGCTTGACTTTTAGTTAATAAGATAAGTAAAAATGAGACGAGATTGGCCGGAGTCGAACACCGGTAATTTTGGCGGTAAAAAAGGATCCAAGGAGAATTGGTTGGTCCTTCCAGTTTGGAAATGAGTCGCGAGAGGTTCAGGCGACTGTCGGGTCGACAGGCATACTGAGCTCGAGTTCGGAAGGAGAGACACCACTGGAGCTTCCCATGAGCGCGGGGGACTGCGACTGAGAATGAGTGATGAGTGGCAGGGTGGTCGGCTTCTTATGCTGAGAAAGGGACGGATATCCCTTAAACGGGCTGTCGGAGATGCGAAGTTTTTTGAGGGCGCGTTCGGCCTTGCGAGCGTCGGAGCGTGCCTGGTTGCGAACGGCGTCGCGATGCGGGCGAAGTAAGGCATTCTTTACGTTGGCCCATCCTCCTTCAATAAGATCACCGCGGTCATTGATTATCCCGAACGTGCGTAGTTCGGCGTAGCGATCGTCAAAATAAGGGATGGTCAGGAGGCTGCGTGGAATGGGGAAGCTGTCAAGATTGTAGAGGCCCGTAACGAGGTCGAAGGTTACGAATTCGGTGGGGTTATCGCCCTTTGATGCGTTGTACGCCGCAGCCCACTCCTCATACCCAGTGGGGATAGTGTTATCCGTGGTGACTGCTTGGTTTCGAGCCGCCTGGTCGTGCTCGAGGTATTTAATGAGCTGAGCGGGGTGGACAATCAAGTTGGGTCGACGGAGGTAAGTTGGAGGAAACCATCGGGGCGTATCGCCAGGTAAGGGTGAGGTTTGAAATGGTCCTTCGGAAGATAAGACATGGTGAGGCTGCTGAAGAATGGACAAGGGAGAGACTGGTAGTGATGAGGGTGATGGGGAGAGAATGGCTCGAAATGACCGTCGGGATGAGGTCTATAAGTTTCGAGCCGGTCGTGTGCATCCCTATTTAAGTTTTCAAACCTTATGGACCCTAGAAACACCTGAGGGTCGTCCACCGGTGGTGTGCCGGTTCCGGAGGGTAGATCGTCGATTGTTTCAGCGTTTTGAGCTTCCAAATAAGGTAGAAGTAAATCTAACTCTCTTACCTGATCGTAAGGCATCCAAGTTTTTTCTCCCGATCGCCAGAGGACCTCGAAAATTGCACGGTTCTGGGCACCAGCATGATTAACAATTTTATCAGCTGCCCATTCGCTTTCGTGTTCCGGCTCAGTTTCCGAGATGATCTGGGAGTATAGTCTTCCCGGGAATCTAGAATCGTCATTAGGATGGTGTATCCTTAGTAGTGAAGCGTGATATACATCGTGAATTCCCCGTTGCTTCATATGCGAGGGGAGTTGTACTCGAAATGAGTAGTTGCCAAAGTCCTTTAGAAGTAAATAAGGCCCCACAAATTTGGGGATCAGCTTACGTGCTAGACCTTTAGGAAAGGTCATGTTCTCTGTTGACACGTAGACGAATTCTCCTTCTTTGAAAGGTGCTGGTATGCGTTTCCGGTTGGCGTTTCGGGTTTGTTTTATGCGTGCTGCCAGTATACAATCGTGCGCCACCATGATTGCTGTCTTTAATCGTTGGGCAAAAACACGGACACCAGGGTATTCGGTTTGGGTAGCGGAATTCCATATCATTGTGCGTGGCAGACGACCGTAATTGAGAAAGAAAGGTGAGTATCCAGTGCTTTCAGATCTAGCACTATTAACTGCGAACTCAACAGCTGGAATCTTGGATACCCAATCCTTTTGTGTCAGGCTGACACATTGCCGAATCATCTGTATTATTGTTTGGTTAGCCCTTTCGGTGGCCCCATCTGTTTCAGGGTGATACGAACTTGATAGCTTAAGTTGAGTGCCTATCAGGGCATGGAGGTGAGCCCAGAAAATGCTGGTAAAATATGAGTCACGATCACTGACTATCGCTTTCGGTAGCCCGTGTAGTTTGTAGACTTCAGCAAAAATTAGTTCAGCTATGTTTTTTGCCGTATAGTTTGTGCGGCTTGGTACCAGGTGTATCATTCCTGTTAGGTGATCGATAATTACTGTGAGTGAGTTGTATGATGAGTCTCTGTCTTTTGATTCAGGCAAGGGTCCGACAAAGTCAATGCCGATTACTTCCCAAGGTGACGTGGGTACTGGTAGAGGGTTAAGCAAGCCATAAGGCTTGTGGTTTGATGCTTTACTTCTCGCACAGGTAACGCATGTTTCGCAGAACGCATGCACATCTCGACTCATATTTTTCCACCAAACCAGGTCTCTTAGATATGTTAATGTTTTTCGTGCACCCAAGTGGGCCAGCATTGAATGTGCTTCTGATATCACGATCTCTCGTATGTTTCGGCCGGACACTATTATGGAAGGTATGCACAGCATGCGTTTATCATCCGTATTAAGGTATAAGAGTTTATCCTCAGTAAATTCAAAGTTTTTGTATTCACGCGGTTTCGCTATTATAGGTGCTAGTACCGGGTCTTCTGAGTATTTGTCCCGGATACTCTCCAGAAGGTCGATTGGGTCTCGCCCTCCGGCCAGCCTTTCAGTCAGTGATACCGGTTCCAACGGTTCAGTTAGTTCTTTTAGTTTGCGTGATCGTTCCGATAATAATTTTTCCCGTGCCTGCTCAAGGTCTTCGTTTGGTTTATCCTGTTTTTCGGCTAATGTTTGACCTTGTGGGTTTGACGTCGTGTTGTTATTACGCTTACGTGCTGGAATTCGAATGGTGAGTTTTTGTTGTTCACCATCCTCGCCCTCCTTTCGTTGCTGAGGTTTCTTCAGCACGAAATGTTTTGTCATTCGTGCCGCAAATTCTCTCGAAGTTTCTGGCCTGCCCGTCTCTGCACCAGGTATATCCTTCTTTTTTCTTCCTGCGCGTGCTTTCACGCCACTGCCTTTAGATTCCCCTGCCGGTGCCTGACGGTTATAATTGATGTCGCGGTCATTCATCGAGGGCTTAGTTGTCCCTGAATCTCCTGCCCGATCATCAACGATCGTCACCTCCCCGGGTGATTCTACTCCCGGATTCGGGGTTCTTTGTCGCGCATTGGCTCCCTCGCCCTCCATTCCAACCAGGACGGGCATTGAGATGAGGTGAGCATCCAGGTTATCATTATCCAATACATCATAAAAAGTGTATTCACTTCTAGCACGGACAGTACCAGGTTCATCATTGCTATATAGTCGTGATAATGCATCTGACAGGATATTCTCCACACCCGGAACATATGTTACTTCGAATTCAAATTCGGAAATTTTTTCTAACCATCGGGCTTGTCTTCCCGACAAGTTCTTTTGGTTGAGTAGGTGTATTAGGCCTTTATGATCCGTGTACCAGGTAAATTTCACTCCTTGTAGTATATCTCTATGCCTTAACATAGTTTCCACTCCAGCTAGCATTTCTATCTCGTGCACGGGGTAGTTCTGTTGAGCCGAGTTTAATTTGGCTGAGTAAAAGGCTGCTACATTGGCTGTGCGCCAGTCAGGTCCCTGGCTGACTACACCAGCCACTCCAGTCACGCAGCCGTCTGTTACTACATGAATCGGGGCATGACCTTTGTTATAATCCAGAGGTCTGCGGTGATGATTTTTGCATTTCACAGCTAGGTGTTTTATATCTTCGAAAGCTCTCTGATGCGTGTGTTCCCATCTAAATGGGACAGTGTCCCCAGTTAGTCCGTGGAGTATCCCCATCGGGATCCTGACACGATCTATATCATCAGCGAGATATCCAGCGGCTCCTAAGAATCCTCGAAGTAAGTCGCGATTTGTGGGTGTTTTCCACTTGGCTAATGCATCAACTTTATCAGGGTCCATGCGTATTCCATCATCGTCGACTATTCTGCCTAGTACTTTCATTTCTCGACATAGGAATTGTAACTTATCAGCTCCAAGATAAAGCTTCTCACGGCTTAGAATATCAATAACAGTCTTAACATGTCGGATATGATCAGCAAGGGTCTGAGAATATATTATTATGTCGTCGAGGTACACATCCATGAACCTTCCGATAAATGCAGAGAAGATGTGGTTCATCAGCGCCTGGTAAGTCGCTGGTGCGTTACAGTCTCCTTGCTGAACCACATTGCTAACCATGTTTCCATCCGGTGTCGTGACTGCAGAGCGTTCGACATGCTCAGGGATTATTCTTATTTGTTCGTAAGCATCCTTGCCATCTAAGATTGATCTATACCGACCTTTAGCGACACGTCGAAGGATTCCGTCGATGTCGGGCAATGGGGATGATTTTTTTCGTGTGTTTGCATTTCGAGCCCGCAAATCGAATACAGTTCGCAGCCGCGGGGGTTCTCCTGGTCTGGAAGGTTTAGAAATCAGCATCATTGGCACAGTGTTACCATTGCTGGTTACCTGCCAACGCCCGCTTTTGATATAAGCATCCCTTTTTTCGGCCCATTGGGCTCTCATTGCCTCTGGACATCTCGACGGTCTCCATGGATACGTTCTATTGGGTTCAATCAAATCAATTTCATGATTAATTGCGCGCAAAGGCGGTAGGGGAGTATTACTTGCCGATTTACAAATTGGTTCTGCATATTGATGCAATTCCTTCCTTATAGTCGCTATGTTTTCTTCGTACAACTCCATCGAGCGGGAAGCGAGTTGGGTGACCCCGTTTCCAGCTAGTGGTAACGAAGTCACGGATCCTATCATTACGCGTGCGGGGTTGATGCCGAAGGAGACTTGATGTTGGAATAGAAAAGGAGTGCCGAGAATGAGGTCGTATCCCGAGAGGTTGATGACATCAAAATATCGTTCTTCATTGATGGATTGATACTGGAACTTAGCAGACGCACCAAAATTGATGCGCGATCGGGAGCCCTGAACGGCAAGTTGGACAGGTACAGGGGAGGTAAGTTCTCTTTTCTTGATGTTAAGTTGTTGGGTAATTGTGCTGGACATGAAGTCTCCCAGGGAACCAGAGTCTATAAGTGCTCTGGCTGGATGTCCGTTAATGCTGACTACTACAACCAACGGTTTGGGTACCATTCTCGAGGGGTCTCTGACTGAGGCGGTGTTTCGTTGTATTGCCGGATAGGTGCCAGCAGGGATCTGCTGACCGTTCAGTTCTAGCACTTTTAGTTGTCCATTATCTATTTCCAACCGGACGCGATTGTATGCTGATGCCCAAGCACGGATCATTTCCAGTCCAGGTGCGTGGTCTGGTTTTTTTGGCGGAGCTGACTGCTCAAATAGACACTCAATGTGATAATGGGAGTCATGAGCCATTGGTTCGGCTTCATCAGCAATCTTCTGAAAAGATCTGGTCAGTTGTTTGCTGTACCACCCCCTTATGTTGAATAATGGGTTTTTTAGATGATGGGCCTCAATCTCGGTCTTAAATCCAAGGTGTCGGTCATATACCATATAGGTGTGTTCATCATGCAGGACCTCAAATCGGTGGTACTGCCTTGTTCGTCCTGGTTCGTCCCAGGAGTAAGGCGCGCCTACTTCTAATGTTTGGCGAGCGTTCCAGGAATACGCTTCCGCAATTAGGCACGTCTGGTAGAATGATCTCCGTGTGTATGGTGCCCCAGTCCGTCCGTGGCATATCTTTGCGTACCAGTCTCCGATCGCAAAGGTTGCTTTTAACATGGCTGCTCGATTTAGTACCGCAAATACATCGAAGACTTTATCTTGGACTAGGATCTCATCATGAGATATGGATCTCGCCCTAAATCGTCTGCCCCTGAATTGCAATACATTTTGTGGATCGCCGGGGTAAGGTTGCATAGATTCTAGCATTTCCTCAAGCTTATTGCACGCAGCATCGCCCAAACACTGGCGTTTTGTCTCCATATCGATGAGCACAAGCTTCTCGTACGCGTCTTCGACCGGATATTCGTATACCTGCAGGAAGGCCTTAGGAGGTCCACATAATACATCCTCAAAGGCATCGTCGATATATTGACTTGTTCTTCCCGGCCTTCGGCATTCAGGAGGGGCTGGGAGGAAAGAATGGTCTTCGTCTCTTTCGGACTCAGAGTCTGAGACGGACTGTAGCTCCGGTATAGTGTCTCCATCGCTATCATATTCTTTGCATGGTACATCTTCAGACTCAGTGTCGAAGGTTCCCCAGCCCACCATTCCGATGGACATCTCAGTTGTTTCAGCCAAGCTATTCGTACGGAGCTGCTCGGTCTGTTCCAAGTTCACGCGAATACCATAGGCACTCAAACCTGGAGGCTTTCCATTGGAAGACTTGGCCTTGCTTTTGGTTGGGCAGTTTCGAGCGAAATGTCCCTCTCCGCTGCATAGGAAACACTTTCCCGCTGCTCTTAGTTCGTCTCTTTCTTCTTTACTCATGTATGAGCCCGTCTGATCTTGTCCCTTCTTTCCCGATTTGGGATTAGGTCCAGTCTTACCGCTGGGATTACTGTTATTTCCCTCGTGGTGGTTCGATTGGCCTTTCTGTGAGTAGTTAGGCTTTTTGCCTGTCTTGGGCTGAAAATTCTTTGCTCGAGTGTTCGAGTGATTGTTTTTAGACTTGTGGGATCCCTCCTGTGCTGTATCACGCGATGAAGGGTGTTGGTTGCGTGCGCCACCCTTGTATTTTCCACCGGTATCAGGTGTATCTTTCATGTCTACGTTGTCCGCGAGTTCCTGATATTCAGCCTCACGCACCATTTCCTTCCAGGAAGTATATTCGGCGTTCATGTGTTCACGCAGCAGGGCCTTGCGTAGGGAAGGTCGGAAGCCATTGAACAGTTTCACCACTCTGGCTCGCTTACTCTCTGCACCTACAATGGTGAACATCTCGTCCAGATCTGCCACGTATTCTCGGACCGATTTACCTCCCTGAGTAAAACTATTTAATTTCTCTCGTTGCTGATTGCGAAAATCTATAGGGAAGCAATAATTGAAAAGCTCTGTGAAGAACTTCTTCAACTTCCACTTTTCAGGGTTCAACGACACACAGCGGGTATAGAACGTGTATGCCTTCCCAGTCAGAAATTCGGACAGCACCATAACTTGACGTCGGCTTTCTACGTATCCGTATTTGACGT
The DNA here is from genome assembly GCA_003313075.1 of Termitomyces sp. MG16. Classification (NCBI taxonomy): domain Eukaryota; kingdom Fungi; phylum Basidiomycota; class Agaricomycetes; order Agaricales; family Lyophyllaceae; genus Termitomyces; species Termitomyces sp. MG16. The sequence goes on from QGOA01006876.1 coordinate 26,839, forward strand.
ACGCAGTTCCGTGAGTCAAGAACTTGTGGAATGCCTGTATATCGGCCCTACCATCATACTTCTCGGGGGGAGTAGGTTTAATGATTGTTCGCCGAACGAGTTTGCGTTTGTGCTTCGATCGTCCACGTCGGCTGCTGTGGCGGCGGGATCTACGGGGTCGAGATGATGATCTCGACCATGAGCTGCTGGAGTCGCTGGGGCTGCTGTCTGCGCTTCCGTCGCTACTGTACCCAGAGCTCGAATCAGAATCTGATTTGTTCCCGTCGGATCCCTCGCTAGAATCCGAGCTATCTGAGGATTCGTGGCGCTGTCGCTTTCCTAATCTCTCGAAGGCGCGTCCTAGTGCGCTTTTAGTAGTGATCTGGGTTATTGGCTTGGTTGCGGCAGCGCTTTTAGTGCTCCTTTTCTCAGAGTCTCGCTTATACTTGCGGGCCCTGTCAGATCCTTCTGCTACTTTTTGAATGAGTGCAGCCAATTCATTAGACAGGGGTTCAGATCCGGCGCGCCCCTTACGGTTACGGTGAGTGGATTTTTCCCTCTTTTTACTGCGATCTAACTCGCGTTGTAGTTTTTTCTTATGTTTTAAGTATTCGAGTACTTCCTCACGAGTTACTTCTAGCTCGTTGTTACCATTGTCTAGACTCTCGAGTGCCTGAGCGCTCGTGCCGGGGATCGGTTCCTCCTGGTTCGCGGCTAAGTTGTCGTACTCGACGGTCTGACTTATCAATTGATTTTCCAGCTCCCGTTGGTTGTTATATGCCGTCAGGAGTTGTTGTTGGATTTGTGGGTCCTGCTCGTGTTCCTCAAGCTGGATATCTCCCCAGTTTCGTGGGTCTATCCCTTTTTCCTTGCTGAGCAAGTTCTCATCAGATTCGGCAGGATCTACTTCCTCCTGGCTTGCCTGAAAGGATAGGACTCTTCTCATCCTTTTTTCGATGAGTTCTCTTTCCCTCTCGGTGAGTTGGCTCTGTGCTTCTGCAAAGATATTTTCTGATTCTTCATGTGCATCCTTCACATGTGGGTGTCTATCCCGATTAGTTGGAGTACTATAATTAGTATTACTATCTGCAGAAGGACTATTTATTTTCCTATCGTGGTGTTCGTCACCCTCTCCTGTACTGGTCATGCCAGGGTCCTGCTCGTCGTCCCTTGCAGAGACTGCATCCTCACTAGCTCGAAGCTTAGCGGCATCCACGTCCATATCGGTGGGCATCGCTGAGTGTCTATCACTCGCGGAATGTCTGATGTGCGGATCCGGTTCCGTCACATCAGGTATCGGTGATTGCCCGAACTCGTCCAATGCCCCAGGTAATCTTTGGCGTTGGATGGGTCCAGTGTTGCGGATTGCAGTGGGACTCAGTCTGCGCATTGACCTTCCCGGCTGCTGACTTCGCAGAGAGTATCTTGACATAGTTAGTTGTTAAAAATTTTTTTTGGTGGAGACTCACTGGACTGGTAGACCGCAGTTGATCAGACTGAGGAGTGCCGAGACAGAGGAGTCGCCCGAATAAAGTTAAGCTAGTATAGGACTTTTGAAAAGTTCAAAATATGTAACGCCAGGGTAGGTCACCGTGTCGTCACAATGAGTTAGAGTCTTCACACAATAGCAGAACTAGCGTAAGTCCTAAGATTGGGAAGAGCTACTCTACTGACAAAGAGTAGTAAGTTTTTATATGCCCGGTAATTGAGTTCCCGGGTCGGCAAAGGGCAGAGCCAAGTAGGTAGAAGGAAATCACGAGTAAACTGAATAGGTACCAAAAAGGAAGTAAGTTTTGTCACAGTCGCTACAAGAGTCTACTTGTAAACTCGATTGAGACCATAGTTGAAGCTTTTTTATATGGTATCCTCTCTCTCTACATCAGAACCAGATGCTGACTTCTCTAAAGGTTTGCTTACACCGATTGCAATTGTTACTGCCTGCCAGTGCGGATGGCTTTTGATAAAAACACATATACTCAACCTGATCTCTTATGTCAAACAGGCATCCAAACCAAACCTGGCGCTCGAAATGCCAAGTAGCAGTTATCTGGTTTGGTATTATTGCGTCTAGCATGAGTTGTCTGATACATATTGGGGCTTCAATCGTTGGGTTTCAAATTTTCCAAGGCAACGTTCCATCTCTTTTCCAGAGTATCCAATATGTCGATGCCTCCCTTGGGAATTTCAACGTAGCCATGGACTGGTTTACGTTCATCCCTGTAAGGCTATATTGAAACAATTTCAAAGAATATGGAAACTGACTTAGCCAGTCATCAATGACGGCTTCATCATCTGGCGTGCATGGGTTGTCTTCCAAAGACGACGTTGGATGCTACGTATTTGTATATTGCTATGGCTGTGTGCTCTTGGTGTGTTGCATGTATGTTATATCTAATATAAGCTAATAATATATACAGTTTTCACCCTCACCTTTGTATCAATTTTGTCAGACCCTAAAGTTCTGACATCAGCTGCTAAATCTAACAATAACACTATTGATATCCTAAGCGCCGCAGTCAATATCTGGTCATTATTGATCAACTCTGTTGCCACATGCTTTATTGGTTGGACATTATGGTATGTTCTTCTTCATGCAATATTCACCTGATTACTATGTGTTAATGCAATGTCCAGGAAATATGTGAAATTCTTACGAAAAAACATTGATAGCCAACAGCGTCAGTCATTCAAATTGTGGCACATCCTACGTCTCTTGGTAGATGCTGGAGCCTTGTATGCTGTTTTGCAGGTTGGCTTTTGAAGATAATCTGGCTATGACAGTGTTTATGACTGGGATTACAGCTCCTCATAATTGCGATGTCTTTTGCAACCAGCCCCAATGAATTCTCTGCAACAATGACCTTTACTTTACTTAAAGCTGTTTATTTTTCCACCTCAGTATGTGTCATCTTTGCCTATGAACTTAAATATGCTGATTTTCTGCAGGCTGTTTACCCAGCATTGACAATTGCTCTCATCCGCGGCCCATTTTCAATTGCAGGCATACATGAGACTGTAGAATCACTCCAGATATCTGCGCCTTGTGTCTGATCACAGCGATGCCATACCGACTTACTTCTACTAGAATCTTACAGTGTCTCTTTCCATCTCCTTCATCAAAGACTTTGTCACTCTTTACCTTGACTTCACGACCTTCCTGCCCGAATATTTATTTATTTATTTCATTGAGAGCGTGTATTTATTTGGCGTCGAACATTATATGATTATCCTCACTCCACCTGCGAGTCTTGAATTCTTGTGTTCCGCACCTTCTCAATGCGGCGATCCGCTATTGATTGATTCAATGGGTCTGTATTCAGCTTCGAATTTGCGGGCTATTAAATATTCTCACGGAGCAGTTTATGACAGTTTTCCAAAGGAACAAAACACGAGCAACATGCCACAAAATTTGTCAAATCTAGCAGAAAGTATACATTTCACCTCCTACCGATATCTCTATAGAGCATTACTACCTAGATATGAATGGGCAACGTAGGGTTCAAGCCCCTCCACTCAGGTCCAGTAACGAAATCCTTCTCGTCAATGAGGAAATCCTGCATCACCCGCCCCGTCAGCAAAGTGTCAACAAATCACTAACAAGATAAACGCACCAATGGACATTCCACAAGCGCACCACGCACACCCGCAAGGCGACTTTTAACGCGCTGAAGATCTACACCCGGAACGACATGCCCAGTCTTCACCTTCGGCACATAATTCTACAACGGAACAAAAAAGAAAGAACACAACTCGTCAATATCAAACTCATCAAAACCGCATGATCAAACAACGTACATCATAAGCAGCCCACGTCCTCACAAGGTTCGTCGGAACAGGCCTGAAAATCTCTGTAAAGATCTTCCTATTCTCAATCGCCGTCTTCTGGAACAACTCGACCGTCTTCTCGTCAAGCGGATCCGCTACGAGCGCGTCCTGCTCTAAACACGTCTCATCATCGTTGCGATACGGGGCTGGGCGCATGAAGGAAGTCACGCGTGAGTCGCCGTTCATGACCATCTGCGGTGGCATCAGGCCAAGGTGCTCTTGAAAAGGAAGTGAGTTGAGTGAATCCGTAAAACATGGGAGTAACGTAACGCACCTCGGAAGAGTTTACGACGCAATGTAGCAGCGAAACGTCCGGCACGGTAAGGCTGACCGTCCATGAACGAATCAATCTTCTCGTTGTCCTCGACAACCAAGCAGATCTCCGAATCTCCATCACCCTGTAGTGACGTTAACATCATGATTATTTGGTTTCATAATATACCTTACTTTCTGGCTACGATCATTGATATTCGCTGACCCCATCTGAGACGAAAAATGAACTCGTATGAGCCAATGTCAGACAAAATGCACATACAATAACTTTGTCATCATCGACAATCATAACCTTTGAATGAATATAAAGCAGCTCCGAAACATATCTATCAAACAAAATCAATGATAATCAAGAGATGAAGAGAGAAAGAAAAAGTATCACATACGCATTCAACTCCTCCTCAGTCCCAAACCACTTTTCATCTACCAACTCCGTCCGATCCCACAACATATGCTGCGAAACCGTATCCGACACCTCCTGATCCCCTCTCAGACCTTCCGCGCCACTCTCAAACTTCCTCACAATCTCCCGCGCCTCCTCAGCCGACTCCAGGATCCGCACCGTCTCCGTCCTAACGGGCGTCTTCTCAGATTGAATTATAGCTCCACTCGTAGGCTCCGGTATCGCAAGCGTCACTTCCTTGTGTGTGCTCGCGTCTTGCCCGATCCAATGGCGCGCAAGCGCTACTTGCGCCTCGTGGAATTCGACACCCGAATTTTGCTCCATCTTGGAGATGAACGAATCTAGGATGAACACAAATGTCAGTGTTGAAGTCAACAAGAATATCACTCCACGGGGCATTAATCCTATCATACGCCCGGAGATGATAAAAGCGGATATAATCCAACCTGGTCCATATATTAGGACCCCCTAGAAGGATAACAAGTAAGCGAGCTCACGGTTCAATCCCCTTCTCCCTAAGCTTCTCATATATACTTCCCCCACCCCCATTGATCGACCTATACTGAGCAGCCATAACCGTCTTGAGTGACCACTCGTTCTTCACGTCGCCCGAAAATCCAGGAAGTTCTGGGATGCAGACGATGACCTAGACATATGTCGACACATCAGGAGGATTGACGCTGGATGGTGACGAATCTCAAATTTGGCGCCCTCATTGAAAGCACGAATGATCCTACGAATGATCCTTTCAACGAGCGCGCCTGCGATACGGTTAACGACTTGATCACCGTCCTGTGTGGCTGAAACGCTTGATCGGAAGAAAAATGACGTTATCGATGCTTCCTGATGTGGTTCGCGGGTACTTACAACAAAAACTGGTTCTCTAAGTTACACTTAAGATTCAGTACAACCCCTTTCGCCCGTTCAGGCCTCAGGAACCACATACCAATATAAATAAAATACTTCGACTGCTTGATCAATCCAATATCTAAACATCCATCAGTCTCCTCTATGACCTCTCGACATACAGCGTACTCACATGCATTCTGAATACTACTCTCCGTCAAAACGCCATGCGACCAATCCGACACGCTTCTCACAACCTGGACTTAACAGCTCCCGGGTTGCGGAATAGGATACGCCGCGTCTTCCTCGTCAGACCTGCTGGAAAACTTGCTGGTCCAGCGCTGGTGATACTGGTGTCCGATTTCGCGCCACTTTTGGAGATGAGGGTGACCTAAAGGGCGCAAAAGAATTTTAACATCCATTGCGGAAACAGTAAGATAGAAGCGCACGAGCAACAGCCTCGTTAGGCGCGGCTTCGACATCGTGTGGGAGGCTGAGCCAAGGGAAGCGTCTGAAAGGATTATTATTACTTGCTCTAGGAAGCACGTATATGAGGAGGAAAGTGTAACTTACCCATCATCTCGATACTAAATCAAGAAATTTGAGAAAATAAATGTATACGATGGAAAAGAATAATACCATGCGCTTCTTAATCTCATTCCAACGTTCAACGAAATGCTGAACAATGTCTAATACTACAGGTCCGAGGAGCGTCATATGAACCTACATCCATCCATCCATAATCAACATCAGCGAACGAAGATTACAATGTATTGAAAAAGAACATACGTCATGCCATGGCATCCTCGCCGTTTCCAAAATCGACAACGTATTGCTCGCATAGTTATACACTTCCTTGAAATCCATCACACGTGCATTCAACACTGGCGCGTCTGCCTGTGCGCTCACGGCGGTCCGAGCTGCCGAGGACACTGATAGTGTACTCTTGTGGAGGCTTCCTCGTCGACGTCTGTCGTTTTGGCGGGGAGCTCGGATGCCTGCGTTCTATCGCCGCCAGATGCCTGCGTTCAATCTCTGTTCCTGCAAACAATCCTGCGCCAGCCGCCTCTGTCGCAGGCGCCCTTGCCTTTCTCAGCTTCCTCTTGACATCGCCCGTCTCACCCGCACTCCCCACAGCCCTCATGTCCCTCTCGACATCCCTCAGATTCTTCTCTGTCCTCGTCGTCCACTCCTTCTTTTTTCTCCCACTGCTCCTCTCAGGCGCCTCGTAAAACGCCGGACTCGACTCCACCGACCGAGGCGAGCCACCACCACCACCAAACAGCCTCTTCAAGCCGCCAAACAGCCGTGTCCCACTCGCGCTCGACGTCCGGCATCCGTCTTCCTCGTGCCGCGCTCTGGCGTCTTGGGCTCATCCGCGACGTACCGTGGGTTATCAATCACGCGCACCCGTGTCTCGGACTCGTCGACGCTCGAGCCGCCCTCGTCAGACGACTGCCGACGGAACGTTTCTTCTGTGATGCGTCGTGGGAGGACACGGGGCTGGGCAGGAAATGGGTGTGAATCCGAGATGGCATGTGCAGGGGGTATATAATACGTCTGCGGTGCATCAGGAAGCGGTTTCACTACATTATTAGTTTGCACATTCGGTACTCCACGTCCATAATCTAAGTTAGTCGTCAATATAACCCCATGACAAAACCAAAACAACCACTCGCCGTCATCATGCAACACCTGCAGTGCGGATTTCCCGACCTCGGCCCAGACCCAGCCGCACTCCATGAGCGCCCGACATCGCAGCCCAAGGCCCGCCTTGAGCGCCTCCACGCGTCCCACACGCAGCGCCTGCTCCTTGCTCGCAAGCGTCGCCTCGCACGCCTGCAGCTCCGCCTGCGCCGCCCCAAGCTTCGACGTCGTCGGCACGTGTACCGAATGCACGTGTGACGACGACCCAGGCGACGAAATCCCAGACGACAGCGAGTGCGTCGACGCCGAGCTGAGCCGTACGGAATCCCGATTCGACGACCTCTTCGACGCCTTGATCAATCTCGTTACCCTACTCGCCGGTTTCAGTAAACGAACACTTGTAAGACTCTGGACGCACAGAATCTCACGATCACGAACGACGACGCTCAACTCATCTTCAAGCTGCTTGATCCTAAGCAGGTGCTCTCTACACTCGTCCACGGCATCTGCATAGCGCGCAAGCGCCTCGTCCGCCCCGCCCAGCGCAGCAGAAACATGCAGCAGCGTATTAGACAGCGGAGGCGTGCACGCCGCCGCGTACGCAGACAGCGCGTGCGATGGCGATACTAGCGTCTTGAGTGACTTGGCGTGTTTTTTTCGTGCGTGACGAGGTTCGTTAGGAGTCGTGAGTCTGCCGGTCTGTGCATTGGAAATTGCAAGTGGGGGTTCGTCACACGTGTCACTGTGACGTAGCGATGACACGAGATGGCAACGAGCTTCTTGATGAGCCCGCGAAGGTCATCACAGGTAGTACTTACGAAAAGGTATGTTGCAAGGGAACCCTAATTAACGTCTTTACGGGCCGTCTTCGTCTCAGCATTCTCCTGAGATCCGTGGGTCTCCATGGGAATCGAGTACGACAACGTCTGGTAATCACGACTCTTTAGACTGCATCAAAACATATCAGAGGGGACTGAAATTAGACAAAGGCTGAGCGCTGAGCGCTGATTGCTGGGGTGTGTGATTACACATCATTCATGGAAATAAAACGATGTAATCATCCATATGTAGGACGAATTAATCGTGCCCAGGGCAAAGTGCACGGGAAACCAGTTGGGGGAAACCAGTTGGGTGAATGTCCACGAGATGGTGTGTCTCCCAGCGTCCGAAGTTCATCGAGCCCGCTATGGCAAGGAATGGTTATCGACGACAAGAACTTGGAAAGGCCAAAGTGTGAGCCCAACAAACATACCTCCTTGTCGTGCGACCAAAATTCGACTTTGTCCTGGCACCAATGCAGCTGATGGTATGGCGGATTTTTCCCGACGTGTTCTGTACTTTCACGACTATTGTTGGTTCCAGGAATTCATAGCAAATAACGAGCCTTGGTATGGTGTGAACCCATTGCCATAGTTTGTGTAACCCTACAACGAGCAATAAGATTGGTTACGATGAGATTGGTTTTGATATGCATGAGGATGACAGACAAACGTCGAGGATACGTGTACCATATGAATGTCAGAGAAGCTGTGAAGCAATGAATCTCGATTCCCTGGCATCACCCACACTGGACCGAACTTGATTCTTTGATTGATAAGATTTTATTCACAACTTTCATCATCCCCTTGAATTCAACTAATTGCC
>QGOA01006882.1:0-14988 GCA_003313075.1 Termitomyces sp. MG16
ACATGTGCTGCTTACTAAGCAGCTTACTTTTTGTTGTACACTACATTGTCAATAGACCGGTCTGGTCTGATTCATTGTGGTGTGCACACTAAGCTCTTTCAAACCTGTAACTTCATTACAACTATATGGTAAAAAGATCCACAATCATGCTATGAGAGTCAGCAGGTGCTAAGGTGAAACTCCAAGCTGTCTGTCATGAAAATACTTCATCATTCCTCCTGTAAGCACTACCACTGGCTAAGAGCATCATTCCAGATTGACTAGTGCCAAGTGTCCATGTCCGTGTATGGCTCTGGAAGGTGAGTGGCAAGGTGCGGCAAGATGTCAAGAGAGGTGCTAAGAATAAATGGTGCTATAAAGAGTGGTCCTGGAGTAATTAGAGGCTCCAGCTACAAGTTATTAATATGAAAATATGCAAAAATTGGCCTCTAGAGCGCTAAGGCATGCCGCTCCTGGTAGTACCAAGGTATTAATGTGAGGTGTCTGTGTTGGCACTACCCATGGACATCTATAATGGGAGCTCATCACTGACTTGCAGGATTTATATTCTGGAAGTTCACTGCTGCACAGCAGAATTATGCAGTACACAAGTTAGAAACACTCGTCATCTTAGAAGCCCTCCTAAAATGGGAGGATAAGCTGATGGGATATAAGATCCATATCATTATGGATCATAAGGCACTCAAATTCTTCAAGACTCAAGTGCACGTATCACTGCAACAATGTCGATGGATTGATTATATGTTGTGCTATCAGTTTGATATCATTTATGCACACTGGCTCAAAAAACTGCCCCAATATTTGACCTTTTTGGAAAGATTCACATGGTGTGCAACAATTATATAAGCAAAAAATCATTGAAATTCACATGACATACAACTGCATCCTGGCTTCATAATTACATATAAACAATGTGATTTGGATAAGAACTTGCTGATTAATAAATTGAACAAAATATTCAATCATTGGAGCAGGTTTTTGACTCACTTTAATTTTCATATTTTCTTAATACTTTTCAGCAGTAGAAGATAGAAACACTTGGTGAGAAGTATAAACAATGTTATATGACCTTGTTTGTACCAATTTGACATGTTCAACTTCAATCAATCACCTTCTTGACACTCTACCACCATCATGCAACCTTTTTCTGCTGTCAACCGCTCTTCTGTTGCTTCTCTCCTCAATGAGGGGTATTCTTAGCATAAAATCCAAGCAAAAACTGGCCTGGGAAAGGGCACTGTGGGGAGGATCAGCAAAGAGCTAGAGAGCAGCAAAGAGAATCATCTTGGAGGTCATCCTTCCAAGCTTACAGCACATGACAAACAGTCTATTATTTGTCAAATTATTACTGGGAAGCTAGATAATGCTGTTCAAGCTACACAGTTTATTAATTCTGTCATCTCTAGTCCTGTCAATCCTCAGATAGTCAGACATGCATTGAAGGAGACAGGCTTTTGCTCAGCAACAAAGAAAAAAGTTCATATGCTCAAGGCTGCTCATCATACAAACCGGCTCAAATTTGCTCAGTATTATGAAAACTAGACAGTGGAGGATTGGAAAAGGGTTTTGTGGAGTGATGAGACAAAGATTAATCAGATTAGATCAGATGGGAAGGTATATGTATGGAAAATTCCAGAAGAACCACTATCTGACCACATCACTACACCAACTGTCAAGCATGAAGGAGGAAACAATTTAATGGTATGGGGCTGCATGGATTGGAATGGAGCAGGGAAGCTCATAGAAGCTCAGGAGAAGATGGATGCTGCACAGCATTGTGAGATTTTGAATAAGGGAGTGGTGGAAAGCTTTGAGAAGTTGGAAATGGAGAAGGAAGGACAATATTTTCAGCAAGACAATGACCCAAAACACACCTCCAAATGGGCAACAACCTGGTTTTCTGATAACAACAAATATCCTGGCCTGCCCAATCCCCTGACCTCAATTCTATTGAATATCTCTGGGTTTACATCAAGTGCAAACTTTTGGAGTAAGAGGTACCCTCTAAAGAAGTGCATAAGTTGTAGGAGAGAGTGGTCAAGGAGTGGAATGAAATACCATCAGAGGTATGCCAAAGCCTCATAGAGAGCATGCCTAGAAGGATCAAGGCAGTTATAAAGGCAAATGGAGGCCATACCAAGTACTAGATATGAAAATTAGAGTAAATTAGAGTGGGTCAAAAGACTGCTCCAATGATTGAATATTTTGTTTATTAATCAGCAAGTTCTTGTCCAAATCACATGATTTATATGTCATTATAAATCCAAGATGTAGTTGTATGTCATGTGATTTCCTACAATTTTTTGCTTATGTAATTGTTGCACACCATGTGAATCTTTTTAAAACAGCCAAACATTAGAGCAGTTTTTTGAGCCAGTGTAAAAGGCAAACTGAACAAGGTAGCAGACTATTTGTTTTAATATTTTGAGAGTGACACTTAAGATGACATCCATGATGTGCATGACTATGTCTAAGTGGACAAACAAATAGATCTAGAGGACAAAGACTTGCCCTTACACAGGTTCCATGAAATAAAGGAACATACAGTTGAAATATGTGCCATGAGAGTGCAGGAAATGTGTCATAGCAAGCAACTGCTGATATGATGCTGTACCAGCAGTCAGGGACACAATATGCACCAGAAGTCAAAATAAACATTTAATTATAAGGCTGAAAACTGTAAGCCTCCTGGTAGTAGTCTCAACAAATTATATCTCCAAAAACACCCCAATAGATACACAGACAGTACAGAACAAAGGGCAGGGATCAGCTCAAGCTATCCACTCAACAATAGTCCAACCACTGTAATGGGGAGGGGAAGCATGGGAGCTGGCAGAAGTGACAAAATAGGATTAATTTGTGATGATCTAGATCAAGATCAGATCTGACAATGCCTGATTTGACATGACTGAAAGGGGAAAGGAAAGGAAGCATGGAGGGATGTCAAAAAAAAGCATGGAATGCAGGGAAGCACTAAAAGGAGAAAGAAGGATCTATGAATGGGATTGTGCTAAATGGAGCTAAAGCAAATGGGGAAGTGGCAATCAGAGACATCTGGAGGAATGGTGGAACAAGAAGTTCAATGGTGGAACTGGTGGCACCAAAACATGCCTCCCAAAAGGGAAATTGGACTATCAAATATGTTCTGGAGGCTGGGGAGTTGACAACAAAGAGTCAGGTGTAGATAGTGGTCTGTGCACCAGAAAAACAGTATAAATAGCCCAAGTTTAGTAGAGAATAGACAGGCATTTGATAGGCAAAGGTTCAGTGGTTCCCAGAGAGTGAATCACCTAGGCTAGAGTTTATTGAACACCTTTTATTGGAAGTCTATTGGTAGATAAAGGCTTGGTGGTTCCCAGGGAGTGAACTACTTAGGCTGGAGTTTATTGAGAACCTTCTTCTGCCTTGCAGGGTATTTGACATTCTATGAAGCACCCAATATATCAACCTTATTATCAAGCACCAGTGTGGATTAGATGTCACTTTCTAAGACTTCAAGAAAGCCCTAGAACTATCAGTACTACTTGCAACCAAGTACTACACTGCAAGAACAACAAGAAACTTGAGATATCAAGGCTCAGATACTGGTGGACCATGAGGTTACCCAGTCACCAAAAGCAACTAGGCTGGAAGTGCCTTCTAGCAGTAATGAGATGATGCTGCAACATGCGTTGAAATCACATGATTGTCATCCTGCCTCAATCAATAGGGACAATACACAGTTTCACGCATATATCCAGCAAAGATACAAAAATGATGCTCTCTTTCTAGAGATTATGAACCATATACAGGCACATCCATGCTTTACGGTGGAATAGCAGCTCATTTATCTTATGAGACCTACTGGGTCCAAAGTTATCTGCATTACCTGGAAGTGGTTGTTGATCACGACTATCCTGAACCAGGCCCACAAAGTAGTAGGCCACTTCAGAACTCAAAAAACATTGGATTATGTGCGTCACTGGTACTGGTGGCCACAAATGGCCAAGAAAATGAGTCAATTCTGCTCAATATGCAAGCTATGTCAACAGTTGAAAGTCTCGACCCTGAAGCCACCAGAGAAGCTGCACTCACTTCCAATTCTAGTCAAACCCTGGGACTCAATCAGGATGGACTTTATCAGTCCATTCCCTGAGTCAAAGAGTTTTAACTACCTGTAGGTAGTGATTTGTTGAATGACCAGTCTGGTCCATCTCATCCCTGTGAGGACAACTATGACTGCCTCAGACTTGTCATGGATCTATCTCAAGGAGATAGTACACCTCCATAGATTGTCCAGCTCAATTGTCAGCAATCAAGATGCCAAGTTTACTTCCAAATAGTAGAAGGAACACAATCTGCTTGGAGCAAAACTGCTCATGTTGACATCTTTTCATCTGCAAACAGATAGACAGACAGAACACATGAATAGAAATAGTGTGCAGATACTCTGAGCCTTTGTGCATCCTGACCAGAAGGACTGGGTTGATAGATGTCCACTCATTGAATTCATGATAAATGCAAGCATATCAGAAACCACAGGATACTTATCCTTTGAGCTCAATAATAGCTATATGCCATCCATGATTTGCAAACTTTGCACTGACAAAGTTATTTATGTTGGAGTGAAACAGTTTGCATGCAATGCACTAAAAACTTAGCGGATGTCCATGATGTGATTATAGAATTGCATGTGTAGCAACAAAACATGCAAATAATTGCAGGCATGATGAACTGGACATCAAAAAAGGGAGCTTAGTTTATCTTTCAACAAAAAACTTGAACCTACCAAAAAACAGAGCAAGCAAGTTGTGTCTCAAGTGGATTGGACTATATAAGGTCCTCAAAGCTGAACCTAGCATGTCTAATTACATGTTGGAACTGCCCTGTGTGCTGCAGGTGTGCAGAGTAGTGCCCAAGTTTCATGTGTCACTGTTGCAACCATATCTGGCCAATAGTGATGTGCTGTTCCCTAATCATGCAATGCTGGAACCTTACAACTTTGGGACTGGTGATGACCAGGAATAGTTCCTGGATGATCTCATAGGTCATAGGTGGACACTAGATGGACACCTCAAATTTGAGGTGAGATGAAGCATAGGTGATACCACCTGGGAGCCTCTAGTCAGCTAAAAAGACCTTGCAGCACTAGACCGGTACCTTGAGCTGCAGGGTGTAAAATACCCTCAACAGCTAGCAAAATATGCATAGAGCATGTGAGGTGGTGAAATGTGGATGAAGTCCACTCTGATAGCTGGTAAGTGACCAGGTGGCTCTTGTTTATAGTTGTTTATACCACTGGCAAAGTTAGAAGATTTTTTTTTCTCTTTTCTCCTCCCAAGTCCCAATACACATAGCTGACATGTCCTGAGTAATGGCTTATTGAGGGCTTAGTAAAAGTAATCAGAGCCTGCAAGGCTCTGATGGAGAAGGGAGACCCTCTAACATGCAAAATTATCTGTATCAACCAGACTACCAGAGGCAGCTGCCATATCTGGCAGGCAGCCAATATCAGACAGCAGGTGTGGCCTACCCAGGCCATGTGGAACCACTTCCATACCAGACACCCCTCTACTCGCAAGAGATGGAGGTAGACAATGAGGGGTGCTATGAGCACCTGAAAAACAGCACATGCCAAGAGCACTACTATCAGGTACCACCAGCATGTCTGCTGGCATCAATACTGACATATGCAGGTGCAGTAATGGGACTGCCATCTGTGCCATGGGCACATTGGCCCATGGCCAAACTATATGTGGAACCTGCACCACAAGCACAGAAATTGGTAGTGCCAGATGCACTCCTCCACTGACTGGAAGCAGCAAGACAGCCAGTTCCTGCAACTGCATTCTTTCTGCAGGATGGTTTGGCTGTTGTTGTGATTGTGGGATTGCTTGACCAGATCAAGCTGATGAAGAGGCAGTGTCAGCAATGGAGCAAATCAACCACATGTCCAAGCACAAAGTGTCAATGTTTGAGGAACCAACCACCAAGGTCAAGAGGGCTAGATATCAGCCCATTTGACTGGTCAAACCTCCATGGGCAAGAGTGCCAATGGCAGCATGACCAGCATGCTCTGAGCAGCCTACTCAGCCCATTGCCTCATTGTCATGGTTGCCTGCTGTGACCTCTAAAGCCCTGTCAGAGTCACTGGCCACAGTCAGTGAGCCTCTGGCTAAGCTGTCTCTGGATCAGCGGGAAACCACACCATCTTGGGCTCCACCTATGGAGTCCAAACCTGTCACTGCAGTGCAAAGGGTGGTGTAAGGGCAACCTCTAGAGGCTGTAGCTCAGTCACACAGCTGGCAGAGGGAGATCCAAAGTGTATTAGAGAGTATGTACTGACAATATCATAATAACTACTCACCTGGCAGAGAGAGATCCAAAGAGAACAAGTCTAGGGATTTCCTATGCCAGGTTGGACGCTTCTGGGGCTTCTGAAGTGTGGAAAACAGCTGTACAATACAACAAAACCTTAAAAACTCAAAAATTGACTAACCAAACAACTGTGCAAACAAGGCAGGAAAACTCCGGACTTTAGAAGTCAGAAAGGCAAACTCCGGCTTATATAAGCAGTCTGGAAGCGGTGCTGAAGGGCCCACACTTGTATGAATAGTAGCTAAAGAACCAGAGCACCTCAAGGGCTGAGAGTAGTACTAACAGATAGTGTTGAAAGAATAGAAACAGTAAAATGAAATAATGTCAGAAGAAATAAGAAAATAAATGAAGGGAGAGTGAAGAGATAAGGAGTGAGAAAAGGCAGAAATGAGGAGTCTCCTGACAGGTGGCTATTCAAAACATCCCTTGCACTGAGCCTAGAGGGAGAACTCTGGCACAAAATGCACCTGCCCCTCCAGTGGCTCAGCCATCATTTATGTTGTCTGCTCTGGCCAAGCCAGGGCCATCCCATCAGTGTTGCAGTCATAAACCGCTGCTTGACATGTCTAAATTGGAGGTGATAGTCTTTCTGGCTGGCATCTCTGAATCAGCTGGAAAAGCTCAAATGTTATTTATGTTACCTGTCTCAATGCCAGCACTACCAGCAAACTATTCTGTGGTTGTTGTGACTCCCAACCCATGCACGCCAGAGCAATATGATGGTCTGGTGGCAACCTCAAGGAACAAGCCCATGCCTGGAAAAGACAAGGTGCCAGTTGTCTCCTTGTCTGATGAGAGTGACTATGCTTGGATCAGGAGAAGGAGGGTGAGAAAGGGGAATTGGTGGCAGACCAATTCCAACAAGTACTGCGCAATAAGTGCATTGCTAAAAATAAGGTGAATTGCACCAAGGAACTGCAGGCCCTTCAATATCAGGCTGAGGATGATTTCTCAGAGAAAATCTCCAACGGTTTGGGGGTGAAAGTGTGGGGCCCACTCAATATCAAGCAGATGAACTTGTGCTTTAGAGAAGCACTCAGCCACTGCACCTATTATTTGTATCTCATGAATACAGACAGCATTGATAGGAGCTAACACTAACAGAGCAGCATTGTATGAGTTTGCCTCTGGTCAGCCATGCCCATATCCCATACAATTGTGTACAAGCATGCTCCTTGTGGTCTTCCCCACACTTCTTTAGAGCTGGACCAGCTCTACAAGTATTATATGAATGTGCACATCCTGCATTGCAACAGTCACCTAGCAAACAGTTGAGGCTCTGCATGACAGAACTATGTGGCTCTTAATGATGGAGCCACAGTACCAGGACCTCATCAACCCAATGCAGGGTCCTAATGACCTTGCTCATGTGGAGCAATGACACATTCTGGGGTGCTTTCTGCACACAAAAGAAGATGGATCTACTGCGCTGCACATAATGCATACACCTGACCCAGCCACACTATTTGACCTGGACCAGCTTGCTCAATACGCACTGGTCTTTAGTTGCCCCAGGCTGGAAAACACATATCAGGGCATTGCAAATGATCATGCATACCACATGCACTGGCAAACTCTCTTCAGGTTCATGTTGTGTCAAGCTCTCTGCACAAATAGCACAGCCAAACCCGTGATTGTTAGGTGCATGACTCTTGTCATAGCCTATCTGAGACTGTATTGTCAGGCAATTGCCTCATATAATGCCATGTTTCCCAAGCAACTCTTTGAGCCCCAATGTGGGCCTCAGCTTGAGATCCAACAAGTTCATGTGCCAGATGAGCAGGCACATAACTTTTCTGATGATGATGCACTATGCATCTTGTTGCACAACCAAATTCTGCTGGATTGGGTGGATCACACGTATACCTATGGTGTGGTCTTCCTAGAACAGCAGTACAGCAGTTCCATGTTCCAACAATGTCTATGGACATCTTTAAGCAGATTGACAATGAGTGCATGAAGTGCCTTGCCATGTATGGCACCCTACCTGCAGTCCCCCAATGGGATGGATGGCAGGAGATAACTGAAGACAATTATTATTGTCTTATGTTCAAGCATGACAAGGAGAGTATTCTTCCAATCAACCCTGAGGCTGAGGGCCTCTACTACCTCATTGGCATGGACCCTAACTAGGTCACTCTCCTAAAACGCATGTCAGCACATGGTATGCTACCCACCATTACCTCAGCAATTAACGTTGCACTAACTGAGCCTATGGTGGTAGATTTGCCTGCAGTTGAGAGGTCAACTACCCCACTGAGGATGGAATCAGTGTCTCCCCCTCCCATGATTAACGTCACACCAGAGAAGGAGTCAATGGTGACAGAGACAGGTGTGGTCACAGGAGCCTCATTGGACGGGTCATAGACCCTTTATTATTGTATGGTAAATCTGAGTGCAAACTCAACATTCTCAGGCTGACATGCATTCCAGGGTAGCATGTATTTACAGCAGACAGATGTCTTATTTTTAATTTTATCTTGCTTTCTTGCTGTTGGGCTGGTATGCGCATTTGTGCACTAAGAGGTAGTAAGACTCAGTGTAACACCTGTTACTTGACACTACTGCCATTGACAGTACTACTAACTTCCTACAGCTATGCAGTGTGCATTATCACCTGATATCATGCACTTTTGTGCATATTACGAGAGCCACCTCTCACCTAAGACCAAGTATTCAGTCTTATTGGGGGGTACGTAATAGATTGTCATGTGTCAATGATGCTATTAGCACACAGTAGATTATCACATAAAACAACATCTTGTATGCACTCTAGTACTAGTCAAATCCAATACAGCAGTCTGATTTAGCACTGTGTGATCCACACAAGACAGTTCTAGCTCATAACCAATGGTTACACTCTGGCATCTTGGACTCAAAACACATTTATGCATGAAGTATGTGTCATGCTTTTCTGCAAAGCCCATAATTGATTATTTTTTGCTATCTAAGCTTCATTTAGATGCTTGAACATGTCTATAGTATTGTTAAATCCACGTTTCTCATTGCAATGTCATGGTTGCAAGCTTGGCAACGCTTCCATCTCTTTATTATCTCTGCAAGTCTCTCTCCTCTCTTCAGATGGTACTCCTTGCTCCTTATAGCAGGTACATGGCATATATAAATATTTCCAGTATCATTGTATCTGTGTTGTATACTGGGCATAAAAATCACATATATGCATATATCAAATAGAGTTCCATGGTTAGAATGCAGAGATTATGGTGTCACAATGTGAGATGTCATTTCATATGGGGTGAGCCTGACAGTCTGGTAATGTTCCAAGTACTCAACAAGTGTGTCATTGCCTTCCCTGCATGCGATGTCAAGCAATGTTTTCCCTCCAGCATCCTTGACCGTTCTATCCCATCCGCAGTCAAGCAAAAGCTTCACCTTTTCCAGGCCCGTGTAGAATTTATATTCTGTCAATGCAATGTAGAGGGTATCGTGACTGGATGACTGAGCACCATGATCCAAAAGGTATGTCACCATTGTATGGGAATTCCGCGAGTAGTTTTGAATGGCAATTTCAAGCACTGGAAATGAGAGGTTTGACTCCTGCACAGAGATCAGAGCTGGCCTTTGTTCAATAAGGGCAATGACCATATGCAGATTGCCTGCCTCAGCTGCAAAATGCAAAGCGGTCCGACCAATACAATTGAGGTCAATTCCTCTATGCACCAATTCACGCAAGTCTTCTGCATCCCCATGATATGCACATGAGGACAAGAGCTCCGTGCTCCATTGACTGCCAGATCGAAATAGGTTGGGACCACCCAAATCCAGAAGCCACCGAGATAGGACCCTATGCCTGTCTCTAAGTGCCACATCATAAGGACCATACAGTGCAGCCCTTATCTGTTGTTGCCAGTCCTTGAAACCAGCAGTAGGCTCGTCCAGCAGAGTCTCAAGACTAAAGGCCTTCATGAAAGTTTCAATCAGTCGGCCATATTTGTTGCTTTTTCCAATCTCGTCCTCCATGGAAGATGCTGAATACGTAACAAGCAACCTTGATAAACAATGTTTGATTGCAGAGAGAAAATAACTAGTTCCTGAGCTTGGGTTAAAATATTCATTGATAGAATGGTTTGAATACCATCTTGCATGTGAAGACCATTCATCAAGCAAGCCACAAGTCCCCTCAACGACAATTTCTTTGACAAAGGGGTTAGATGAGTGGTTGAAAGCCCAATTCAAGGAGTTGTGAAGGAGAAGATGAAAAAACGATCTCTGAAACACTGCATTGTGCTCTGTTATTTTCAAAGACTGACTTGGGAACCATAGTGGTCGCCACGAATACCATGGCAACCATTGTGGTCGCCACGAATGCCATGGCTGCAAGTAGAGAAGTATATCCAAGAGATTCCGGCATGCATACCCTGTAATATATACAGCATCCAATAGAAATTTCGTTGAATAGAAGACGAAGGGGATGCGGTAAGGACAAGCAATGTCCAAGGCAGGAATCATGGAGGATCCAAAGTAGAAGAGAAACGTGAGAGCAGTGATCAAAGAAACGATTCCAGATATTGGACGGGACAATTGTGAAACATAGAGAGCTAGTCCAATGAGAAAGATTGCAACTGAGCAATGTAGGATCAATGGAAGACTCTGAATGATGTCGCCGAGCTTATATTTCACAAGTCCACCAAAGCGGAATTGGCGGATTAAAGCACGGGTTCTGGCACTCCCAGGGACGATTACGGTATATGCCTATTCACCTGCATGAGATGGCTGAAAAACCAAGATAAAGGGAGTGTACAAACTTGGATCCATTGTTTGGCTAGGACAGACAGGAGGGCAGTTGATAGCGAGAGAGCAAGGCTGGTGAAAAAGAGTCCATTCACCCATACATCTATGGAAGTGTGCGTCTGGCTTTCGGGACCCAGAGATGCTGCAGGAACAGCATCTATTCTCGTTCTATTCCCGGCGGCTCTCAATAATTGGTTGTTTTCAACAAGTAGGGATACGGTAATCTGTGCGTTATCTGGTTGAAGCGCTTGGGATGTTTGAGCGACAAACGTCGTTACAACTGCCGAGAAGAGTGCAGCCTGCATTGGAATTAGGAAGACATCTCTGAATGTATGTCATCAATACCCACAAAAACAAGGAGACTATCAAGGATGCTCCGATAGCCTTCAATCATGTCCGCATCGTGACTCTCTGCTTCGTCAAGATATACATACCACACTCGTGCATTTTCTTTTGCTTCTTCTCCGGGTTTGTCAGGGCTGTACATCTCTGTGTAATCATAATTACGACCACCTGGGAGCCATAGGGTGAATGGATGTCATTTCACAACAAGTCCGCGACAGTACCCAAGTTATGGACGCCGAAGGTCCTATGGCGCGATCCATGCAAGAGGTTAGCCATTGTGAGTAGGAAAGATGGTTATACGTGGCCGTTCGTCCACGAATCGAATCAAATGATGATTATGGATTGATAATGATTTACGAATCAGTTGGCTGTGTATCGAAGGGAGGAAACGAAAGACAAATAAGGTAGGGGTCTTCAAATCTATCATTCTTTGCTTTGATCACATTGACACCGGGTCATCCCTGATATTCTGAGCGGCAGAAGAACAGGTAGTGTACGCCATCCATGGGGTTTTTGTTGAGCGTAGACGACACGGAAGGAAAACACGGAGGATGAAGACAAGAGCAAACTGAAGGCAATGCAAACATGCTACTTACTTGCCTATATTCCATAACACTTACCAGTCCCTGTTCCTGTTTCATTTATAAATACATCCCCCGCCTCAAGTGGCGTGCCCCCAAATAACTCTTGACTAGCTTGACTGTTGACTATTGCCTTGTTCACTTCCCAGCCCGCCAGAAGGCTCCTGCGTCCACTGATGCTCGACTCGTTCCTTGAGCCGTCCAAGCTCCGTACCCTCCCTCATCCTCACTGTCAATGAGAATTCATGTACCATCCCTTCACACACTCGGCGAAGGTGCGCCATTTCGCTTCCCCATTACCACCGTCTAACCAGTGCTACAGATGCTCCCATCAACGTCGGCTGGGGCTCGAAGCAAACCCAGTTCCACGGTTCTCTGGGTAAAGCCGCCGGTTAAACACCCACTCAAACACTGGTCGGCTCAAGCCCAGACGACGACCTCTCCCCACGTATAAGTTGGCTCGGCGACGGATCCTTCTTCATCGTCTCTGCCCTTTCCCTGCCTTCTCCTACCAACTCCATGCGCAAGCGGACGTTGCGTGTATACGACCGCGATGGAAAACTCCAGTCCACCTCAGAGGCTGTCCCTGGCCTCGAACACACGCTTGCATGGTGCCCATCTGGGAATTTGATTGCTGAGACGCAGCGATTTGCGTTCGAAGGTGGTGGTGCCGGAACGGAGGGGCGTCACGAGGCGGTGTTTTTTGAGAGGAATGGGTTGAGGCATGGGGAGTTTGGGATTAGAGCTGTGGATTTAGCTGGGAAGGGAAAGGAGGTTAGCAAGTGGGGGTATCGCGTAAGTGAGTTGAGCTGGAGTTCGGATTCGAATGTTCTTGCGATCTGGGTAGAGAGGGACGAAGGAGATGTTGGTATGGTTTCCACTTCTAAGAACTAGCCATGCATATACTAACATTTCTCTCTCAAGTACAACTCTGGGCCATGGGCAATTATTACTGGTGCGTCTTGTAACCTGGCTATCTTTCTGGAGACCTAACTAACATCTATCCCAGGTACTTGAAGCAAGAGATTGAAGCTCCCGCTGTTGATGGACAAGTTGGACGATTCACCTCGGTCTCCTGGCATCCAGAACAAGCATTGTACCTCATACTAACCACGAAAAGTACTCCTGCTTTACTCGAGTAATCGTGCCTTAACATTGTTCATACAGTTGCCTTCTTTCAACGAAAATGTGCATGGGACACTTTCATATCGCCTTCCGAGCCCCCAGTAGACTCAGGCGCAGTTACCGTCTTTGATGGAAGTAAGCACCCGTCCTGCTATCTATTCATTCGAAAGATTTTTGTTGACTGGCTTTGTAGGTAAAATCCTACTGACACCCTTCCGAATCCAAAACGTCCTGCCTCCAATGTCCTCCGCCCAAATCTCACTCTCCTCGTCTCATCGTTCGCTACCACCGCGCATGATGCTCGTTTCGTCCCTGTGACGAGTTTGAGTGGCCTCCTGACGGCGTCTCAGGATGCGGAGATGAAGCAAGAGAAGACGGAGTGGGAGACCTGCTATGTCGAACGCGGTTCAAGGATTGTCTTCGCCATGCCCAGCGCTATGGCGCTTGTTCTGCAGATGCCCAGGGGCAATTTAGAAAAATAAACCCTATCAAGCAGGATATTGATGCGTACGTGGATGAACTTTTCTTTTCGCACGCAATTTAATTTATAATTCATTTTTTGATTATACGAATAAACAGAGGTGACTACCGCAAAGCGCTCTTCGCATGTCGAAAGCACCGCATTGATCTTCACGTTCTCGTTGAACATGACGAGGCCAAGTTTTTGGAATGATTTTCGTCATTCGTTGGACAGATTAGCGAGGTTGATCATATCAACTTGTTCTTGAGCAGTTTAGGGTGGGTCTTCTCGGTTTGTTGTCATCTGCTCGGTCTTAACCTCACTATCGTATAGACGGGGCTTGCAGCCGACGGAAAATATTGCCAAGCTCTGTGATGCTGTCAGAGTAGAGCTAGAGAGAAAGGACCTCAAGCGGAACTCAATATTGATGGCATACGTCGTCAAAACGCCGCCCGAAAATGAGGCTGGGTTGTCCCTCATGCTCTGTTTGCGAGGTCAGATCTCATCTTGTCGTCGCTCATGATGGGGCTTATGAATTAAGCAGAAATTGATCCCGAAGTTGTTGAGGACGTAGTCAAGTACATCATCTTTTTGGTTGATGCGGATAGGCTTTTCGATACGGGTACATCATCTTATCCTATTCGGACTCAGATCTCTTGTAGTCTTCCTTGAGGCTCAGAGTTTTTCAAAAGCCATGGTGGCTCACGAGAAGGCATTGGAGTGGCAGGAACTCTTCTACCTTGCTCACACACTGGAATGTCAGAGGAAGATATTGTCACTACGAGTTATCGAGTGGCAGGTTTGTCTCTGTATATACTTGCGGTTTCGGATGCTGAATCCTTGCAGAGGACCTTACATCCAAGAAGCGGCATTCAGAGGCCGCACGGGTTCTACTCGACTGCGCCAAGGACATCTGCGAGGCAATCATTGCATACGTGCAAGGAAACCACTTTGCAGAAGCTCGTTGTATTGTACGCACTCCCACATTGAAAACGGTAATTCCATGAATGAATTGACCTTTATTCCCAGATTGCACTACAAAGTAAGCCGGAGCTCCGAAGATGTTTTCCACCCTGCTACGTTGGAAAGTCGCAGCCAGATTATGGAGGATATCAAGGAGTGTTTAGAACAATTGCGCAAACAGCTCCACAGAATTCGCGAGCTTCGGATTCGAAAGGTCGAGGAACCTGGTAAGGCTTCTATTCCTCATCTTGTATCAATGATGTGCAAAAAAAAGTTCTTGTCCTTCAGATGCTTTTAGTGGCACAGAAGATGTGGCATTGCATAATTTAGATGTGGTGACGGATGTCTCGATGGCTCCAACAACGTTTACTCGGTATACTGTTGCTCCTACAACGACTTCTCTCT
>QGOA01006889.1:0-10445 GCA_003313075.1 Termitomyces sp. MG16
GTTTTGATGATGACACTTGGTTATTACTGTATTAACTGGGAAAAATACAAAAAAAAAACAAACAAACAAACAAATGACACAACATGATGTGGGCAGTAGTATGTTGTATGTTAGCGCTATAGACGGTGGTATATGTGGTGCTCGGTACTCGGGTTAATATAGAAAGACAATGAGGGAACGGCGATGAGAGCTTGCAGAACAATTCAGCAGAGATGACCAATTGACCAGATGTGAAAAATAGGATAACTCGGTGAAAATATAACGGACCGCGTTGGGTAAAAATGTCTCAAGAGGTAGCATCAAAGCCATTGTAAGATATCAGTCATCAATGTTCAGGTAATTCAACATTTGTTGCTCAAAATTGCAGGTACTGACCGCCTTGCCAGCTCTCTGTTGGGGTTCTCCGTCGTCTTCATACGTTTGGAGCTTCCTTTTCACTGGCTCGTAGTCTTTGCATTTGAGCGGTTGCCCCTTCCTCTTCTTGGTAATTGTCAGAGTGAGAAGAATACATTTATTGTTTATATGGCCGCTCACTAGTGCAAATGTTTCGTCCAGCAGCGTTATCGATCTTAAAACTGTTAACATCTTGTACTTCCCTCCCCTCAATGGAACGACTGCGAAGGATACCTGCGCCGCAACTGTATCGCCAATTTGGAAGGTCTGCGGTTTGATCCTCTTGAACCTTTGATTTGTGTGAGCATCTATGTTTTATGGTTGTTGTCTGTATATTTTTACGTTTTATCTCCTTCCAATGTTATCCTTGCTTGCACATACTCGACGACATTGTCTGATGTTCTCTTGAATCCCCCTCGTGCAATTTTTTCAAGCAATCCGTTGGAGTCAGTATCTTTTTCGAACGGAATGTGAACTTCTCGTTTGTCCGAGTCCTTTGCGGGTGTAAACACCCTATTGTTTGCGTACAATATCTTGTTTCCTTTGTCTGACATTTCTTCCGACCATTCTTCCAGTTTGCCCTCTTTGAACTCCCGGTCAAATGCTTTGTATATTGTTTTCGCCGCAGCCATGGCGTCGTCAAACTGCTGCGTGCCAAGCCCATCCAGTTTTATTGACTGTTTGAGGTATTTACACTTCCGATTGAATTCACTACATCCCTATCAGCCATCTTCAATATGTGTAGCATCATTGAACACTCACTTTATAGATCCTCCTATCTTAAATGGGGGCAGATCTATGTCTGCTATTGCGCTGTACACCGTGAATGTTGCTTCCTCGTTTGTCACCTTGCCGTCCTGGTCTGCTAGTAGGATTCTCCATATTTTTGGGCTTTCGTACTGCCGTACGACTACCGTACTTTTCCATTCTGGGTTCTTCACAAGACATTAACTCTATGTGTGGATGCGATACATATATATTTTCATTTTACCTGAAGAATGTCATGGAGTCATGCTTCCCCCCTATGCTCATCATACTTGACATGTCGTTCCAATGTACTTCCTACGTTAATGTCCATTTAAATATCTTTTTATAATTCTAAAAGGCTTCATTCAGTACCCACTTGCATTGCTTTCGTCGTACTCATTGTCCATTTTTGTATATGTGTATGCGATGATAAGATAGGCTACAGAATGTCTGGTGAGATGATACTGTCTCGTGTCACGTTGCAGCCATCTATTATAAGCAACTTTTCAGGGTCAACTATCTGTATGGCTTCTTATTCTCATGTTGCGTTGCATCAGTCTGATGCAGACAACGTTTATGGGTCAACTGTCTGTCTGGCTTCTTAGCGATTTGTACATATTTTATCCCTCCTATTCAACGTGTTTGGAAACGATAAGATCGACCCGATTTATTGGATCTCTCTATATGCTAATCCTCCAACTGTCTCACAGACAACTTCTTTCCCATAGATTCTCCCGTCCTATAGGACTGTGTTCTTTTCCTTTTAGTTCGAAGCATGTACATTTCCGCATCGATATATTTATTCCGCTGTATCATTTTATTTGATTTTGGCTTATAGATTGTCTGTTCCCTGGATACTGAGTGGGTTACTTTGCTTCTAATATCTTTTAGGATTGAAATAGGTTAATTCAAACTGACTCATTGGTTTGCCTACATATTACCTACGTATTACTCTGTTATTACTACGGGATTGAACAAGGCTAATTCAAATTGACAATTTGGCGTGCCTATTGGTATCCCTTACTTCTTACACCGTTATGGCTACATTTCTCGTAGTATCTGGATGTTTCCGCCTTTTCGCCTTTCTATGTCCAGACTTGCCGGTTTGGCGCATATAGAGCTTGTATGAAGTGGCGGTTTCTAACACAGGTGTTGTCATTCGATTTGTATTGATTTATTTGTCTAAGCGTGTATTAATGGTTCTTTATCCGTCTCCCAAATGGCTGGCTCAAAACTTCTAACCCATTATTAACTCCGTGTTATTTTTCTTTTTATTTTTTATTTCTATTTGTTTTAAACGTTTTTTACCCTATATTTGGCTTGTATATTCAGTTTATCATGCAACCATGGGTACTCGTACTAATATATTTGGTTTATTTGATCTTCGTTGCTTTTGACGTTTACGTGTCCGTTAGTTTGCTGGGATACCATAAAACCTGCATGCTGCAGGCTTCCTTATCTTCAAATCTTTTGCTCCATCTATCTGTCCCTATATTTGTTTATATACATTGTTATACTTGGTACTACCATGCCCCCACGCAAAAAATTGAAGAAATCCACAGATAACCCGGAAGATATGACGCGTCCTTTGTATGAACAGCTGCAAGCTTTGTAAATTTATATCTATCTGCCTACGTCTCATTATTGTACTGATATATTTGACTAAGGAATGCAGACCAATTGAACGTGTGCGTTATGTAATTCTTTGTATGTATGATCTTGACATGTGCTATCAGTATATTTGCAGCTGTGTTAGCCGGCAACTCACCTGTCAATGCCGATTCTGCATCTTCCTCTTCAGTCAAGCGCAAAATTGGTGTCGCCTGTGATATGTACATCCTTGTATATCGTGTTGATGTCAATGATTGCTTATCATTTGTAGTGATAGTACGCCCTGTACACCTTCGCCAAAGAAGAAGAGGGCCAGTGGCCCTTCAAGCGTTGAGTCCCCGGTTATGTGCATACTAGTGTTATATTATTGACCTTCGGTTGACTGCCTACTGTTTATTTAGACGTGCCTTAGAGAAGCTTTCAGCCGGTACAGGTGATACACTGTCCACTCCAACTGGGCGAACTATGTTAGTCAGATTACACTATTTGTAGTATGACCCCCCCCCCCCCTGAAAATATTGTTTCTTGTATATCTTCAGGTGCAGTCGCACCCTTTCAGATAACCCTCAGGTTGCAGGGGTCACAAAATCGACCACACGTATCCTTCCCAACATAAAGGCTGATTCAGACAATAACTCGGTGTCTGACAATTCCTCGGATAACAGAAATAGCATCATAACTCTTGCAGAAAGCAATGGTTTGCCGGAAGGGTCAGTATTTTATTTTCAATTTTATTGTAAATACTGCTCATGCGTTGTGTCTTTTATTTTTATTCTTATTTGTGGTATTGGTACATATTGCGTTCGTAAACTGCCTGCCCATTCATTGGACGACAAATTCTACGCCACTAGTGAACCTATTGTCGATAAAGACGCATCCGACAACGGAGTCGATGGGAGTAGCTTTGAGTCATTGGAATTACCTGATGATGAAGCTGATACGGCAGACTTAGTTTTCTCAGACAGTGCGCTGATTGCATGTGTCAATTCTGATAACAAATCCTTGGTGTTTGCTGCCTCCACCGACGAACAAGAGTGTGCTGATGATAACAAAAATTGTCGTGTTATGGAAGACGCCAGTACTTATATACATGGCGTCACTACTAAACACGATAATCCTGTCAATGTTGGTGCTGGTGAACATTATGATATTGAAGAGTAGTGTCTTATTATTTGTTTGATTGATTTCTGTATTCTGATTTTTTTTTTTTTTTTTGGTTAGATTTGACGGTGCTACTGATCTGACTGTTATAGTTACTAATCCTCCGGTTATGCAGCCGGACGTACAGAATCCTATGTTCTCTTTTACATACAGTATGCTTCTTTATCTTCTGTATGTCTGTTTATAGTATCCACGTTGCAATATATACCAGTCTGTTTCTATTTATTGACATATTTTTTGCACAGTTGCGTGTTCAATATTATACCGTATGGATATGATAAACAAATCAGTGACGGATCAGTGCGATTTGCACGTATATCGGCCGTGACATCAAAGATGACTGAAGAAAATGCAGAGTAAGTGCTTATGTTGTCTTGTTCATATGCATCGTCGTTACGCACGTGTATAGGTCTTTGATTTGAGGCCTATTGCGTAAAGATGATCCTCGGTATACCTATTAAGTGAACAAAGGTGCATGTTATATAAGCGTTCGGTGGGACGATCAATTTACTTATATATTTTATTAATTTAATTACTTATTTATTTTCCTGATGTGCATCCAAACGCTGATATAATATGTATTCACGTGTATTAAACGTGGTTTATTAGTTAGTAATCATGAGTTTGGGCACGTTATGTCCACGGTATGTTCACCTGACCAATTTCATGACCCTGAAATTTTTAACATGATGGTATATTATGTAAGTGTTCAATGGGACAATCGGTTTAATTATATTTGTTTATTTATTTTGTCATTATTTTAAAGGATTATTAAATTATAAAAGGAATGACTAGTAAAATTAAATACGAATTTGTAAACGTGACTTTGTATTACGTAATGATTCGGTTGAATGACTGTTCAGATATTACGTAGCAAACACACATATATACATTTACTCGTTGTCATGCAAGGCTAGCCAACAAGCAAACCTGGTTTCTACTTGTAAAAGTAAGAAACACAGTTGTTTATTTAAAAACAAAAGGTACGAATTTATGGTATGTTGAAACGACTTATGCTACGTGTCTATTTGATGATATGTATTACTGTTTTGTTTTTTATATATTAAAGTACATATGTAATCCTTCACCTCTTCTCCCCTGATGTGCTCTCCATCTTTCTATGCCTTTCAGTCTGTTGGTTCCTTTCGGTGGTTTCTTATACCGGCTATGTTACATCTGGCTTCCTCTTACAAAATGCTATTGTACGCTCTAGAAAATGCATTCCCACCCCCGCTTGATTGTACTGGTACTAGCATTCTATGTTGCTGTGTACTTGCTCAACAGACACCTGATGGAAACAAATACCGTCGCTGTATATTGACTTGGTACTTATTACTTGCTCCAGGCTAGAACACTCCGATGGGTAAAAGTATATCAAGCAATACAGTACAGAAAGACTGTCAGTCTGATCAATCTATGGATTCCCACGAGTCAAAATGAAACGTTTCTGCACGAACCTCTACAGAAAATACGATGTGTTACTCATACACCAATAAGATGAACTACAATACACTAATTTGATAAACCAGCCAATATGTTGAGTTATCATTAAAACATATAGTTAGCGCGAACTCCCTACTTTACATGACAAATGTACAATGTCGATGTGTCCTCTCAATATATCTTCATATACATTTACATTTGTTATTCCACTCACATAACATCATGTCCACGCTCCCCATAGCTAGTATTCAGTGTTGGTGCCCCCGCACTTCCGCTACATCATCGCGTGGCAGACGGATGAGGGAAATAGTGGACGTTGCCTTATCTACAGTATCCAGTTGGTACTTCGATGTATTGATGTGGGTGAACGTTGCTGATCTAGTGTTCTGGTGAGTTTTTCTGGACATTTTAGCGTTTATACACAGTTTTATGATGTCGAATTTATATATTACCATCAGCGCTTATGCTCATAGAGACCGTAATGCACGACATCTCACGATAAAGGGATTCGACCAAGAAAGTCGTCTTGTTGCGGCTTTTCACTTATACCCGAGCGACGATGAGCAACACTTAGATGAAGCATACACTTATTCGTATGCCGGTGCATCATACAGCTGGACGGCTTGGGCCATAACAGTAACGCACATCGTTCTGACTAGCGTAACTTGTCATCACGTTTTCAACGCCTTTTTGAGAGAAATCGTGAGTATTCAGTCGTCCGGTATTTCATCGTCTAATTTTATTAGTGCGGGCACATTACAGACCTCACATGAGCGGAACGTATAAATTCCATCTGTATTTTTTCATGTAAGTCGGTTTAATTTTAACGCTTACTGGTCCTTATAAGTTCCACAGATAATTCATATATTTTATTGTAGTATCAGCGCAATGTATTTTAACATTTTATTCTAGTAAATACGAAGTGTATTCATCTATCGACGTACATGTATATACATCATATTTAAAATTAGGAATATTTAAAATCACGTTAAAATAAATAAATAAATAAAAGCAATAAATAAATAAATAAACAAATAAAAAAGTAATAAATAAATAAATAAATAAATATTATGTAAGCATTCGGTTGGACGGCCTGTTTACTTATCACACGTGCAAGCGCCTTAAATAGGTAAGCAGGCTTTCTGATGGAACATGTTTCTGGAACCAGCGGTTTATTCTAAAATGAAGTGGAATATTTTATATAACGTGACCTGCTAGATATACGGCAATCTCCGTGCAACTCCTGAGCAGTTTGGTTGTCAGCATCCGCTCTCATAGAGTCGCTCAAGCATGCGCTGCTGGCATTCAAAGTGCTAGGTATGTCTCTTCCCAACCGCATGACTATATGTTCTAAAAAATTTATATAGCCCCACGAGTAGATCACATACAGCCAAAACCAAATGTGGGTAAAGTCGGCAGATAGTTGAAGGGCTATACGTGTCTCTAGGACTACGATGCAAATCAACAGTGTGTTATCGAACCTGATTCAGGCAAAACTGGAAAGCTCTGTTTCGTTATTTTGCTATATATCAAGGCATCGACTTCATTGCTTCTATTTGTTGCCCCTCCAAAATCATTCCACAAGTTGGTTTCTACTTGGTGTTGGCAACATATGACAATAAACCAATCTACACGCAGCCAAGGCTGCAAAAGACTGTCTGCCTTCCTTTACCAACAGATAGTCCCTTGCCAAACACTCTACATGTCTCAGGCAGTACCTTTGTTCGTCCGCGCATAAGCCTTGGGTATAGCCAGGACCGTTATCTTGATGCTGACTCTATGCCAGAGCTTGTATAGTTCGTTGCTTCGCATCATCCCAACCATACCATCAGTGTTCGTACTCACACTGGTGAAGATTCGTCTTACAACATTGCATTATATTAGCTCCAGGCAGCAGCCGAATACATGTCATAATGGCTGGTCAGTAGTGGATCGAACAATTTTATTATTATTATTATTAGTATTTTTTAGGACGTACAGCAAAGCCTCCATCTGCGTGTGGACGCTCCAAGGACAACGAAGGGGCAAGCATTCGTTTGAAGCTAACAAGAGAGACGCGGGCAGGTATTTGTAATAAATTGGTACGTCGGACTTATCGATTGTACTTCGAACTATTTTATTTCAATTTTAGGACAAGCAGCAAAGCCTCTAGCTGCGTGTGGACGCTCCAAAGACGACGTGGGGGTTAACGTTGGCTGTTTAAAGCCAGCAGGAGCCACGCTTATGCATATATGTTACTGTCACGCATGTATTCGACGTGTCACGGTGTCCTGGACATTGCTCAATCTGAGCGCTGCTTTGAACGTCCATTCCCATCTTATAATGTCCATGATTTGCTTGTCGAGTTCCAAACAATCATCCTACACAGTTTCCTGACCTATTGACAGTGATTCGTTGTATAAAATCGGAAAAAGG
This sequence comes from Termitomyces sp. MG16, assembly GCA_003313075.1. Lineage (NCBI taxonomy): Eukaryota > Fungi > Basidiomycota > Agaricomycetes > Agaricales > Lyophyllaceae > Termitomyces > Termitomyces sp. MG16. Next base: position 7,771 of record QGOA01006889.1, read on the forward strand.
GAAAGCAGAAGGACCAGTGTGGTTCAGGGCATCAAGTATGTAGTTTTTGCCCTTTTTTTTGGCTCTGTTAAACTCACAGATGACCAGATATGCACACGCGTATGTTATTCGAGCATTCGAGCGCATCAAAGGGGTTACAGGGAGGGTCAAGGAACTAAATGGTAACAAGGAACAGGTGAGTTGCCAGTTTTTGACGTAATTCGTCTAATAACACCCCTTTACAGGCCACGAATATGAAGCCGCATCGTACAGGGATGTACTTATTATTGTACGGTGGTCGTGTTGACGCCAACATGTTCTACGCATACAGGGACATTGTTGACAACTGAATGTTTTTTTTTTTTTTTTTTTTTTTTTAAACATTTATGCCTTTTTTTGTTTTCTTTTTTTTTATGTTATGATTACGGATACTGTTATATACGATTCGAACATTGAATATTATACAAACGTTGCCGGTATTTCTCCCTTCTGCGCTACCATGTCGCGCCGCGCTGGCAAGTCACACTAACATGGTCACATTGACACTGCCACGTCACGTATTCAACACCCTATGCTGTAGGCCTCGGTCTCGTCGACGTTTTGATCAAATTCGGCAGGTAGATCTCGGTCACGCCGTGCTAGCAACGGCCCATAGAAGCAAGTACTTGTATCGTTTTGTGGCCATGTCGAGTGGTCGAGGACAAGATTGGGTGAGATTTGGTGGTATTGCTGGCCGCCACCTTGTTGCTACTGCCCTTTGGTCGTCGTCGTTACACATTGTTGGGTTCCTTTTTGAGACAAGTCTCCCCACGTCTACTGTTTTCGACGCATGCTTACAGTTTTCAGCATTTAAAAAGGGTATATTGGGAGCCTTTAGATACATCTTGTGGTACGAAGTAAGCCTTAAATTGCCTCAGTCTTTGGTAAAAGAACTCTGTTTGACCTGTAGTACAGGTCAGAAGTAAGTAAAGTAAGAAATACAACGAAAGTGACATACCCTCAGTCTTTGGTAAAAGAACTGAGGGCTAGGACGAGGTCACGCCACATATAGAGAGCCGGTGGCTGAGCAAACTATACAGGACGATCGTACTCGATCGTCCTGGAGAAGTAAATAAGTAAATGAAAAACCGTTGAGTTGCCGGGAAGTAACCGAAAACGCCGCCGCCACAGTGATGAGTCTGTGCCGACACATCTTTGTCTGCCTCGGCTGGAGGCCGACGTATCACTGTGCTAGTACGGCCGCCATCATGGTCGGCTACCGTGTTAATATCCATATGATACAGTAGTTCCTTCATGACTGCTGTTCAACCTAATCCGACGTGCATCATTCTCGGTCGTCGTGCATGTAAGTAATTCAATTTCAGCGTCTAACACAACTCGTGTCTCGGGTAGCAATGGCTTACAACGGTATCAGCACGGCCTCCTGATTATAGATCTCCGATAAATTACTGGTCTAGGCTCTTATTGTCTTGTATCAAGGTACGCTTTACCTGAGCATGCATTGCTCGGGAGTGCTTGTCTGAAAATTCATTTACCGAAACGTGACGAATAGTTATTGTCCATACTTATATTGGGGCATTCCAGAAGCTACTTCTTTGCTATTCCTCGACATGTTTTTTAAACCATCTGCTCTGATCATTACTTTCACACTGAGCATCTTCGCTCAGGATAATGGCTTGATTGTACAGACCCCGCAAGGTCTTGTGAATGGTACTATGATATTTCCCAGTGTGCGACAATTTCTCGGCATCCCATACGCAAGCGCCGGGCGTTGGGAACCACCGTCTTTGCCTCCAAATCGTACCGACGTTTTTAAAGCCATCCAGTACGGCGATTCCTGCCTACAGAGTCTCACACCCACTGCAATTGAGTACTTACGCCTAGCTGGCTTCGATGATTCCGCCATATTCGTTGAAGAATCAGAGAATTGTTTGTCGCTCAATATCTGGACCCCAAGCATTGACAAGAAACAAGGCGTGGCTGTATTACTATGGGTTTATGGTGGTGGCTTCCAGTTTGGAACGGTAGAATTGTCCGCCTTGTACTTGATCTCATCTTGAATGACAGTCCATGCAGAGTAATTTTCCGGCCTACAAAGGAGGGAACATTGTGCGAGACAATGATGACATCATTGTTGTCACTTTCAACTACCGTCTCAATATCTTCGGGTTTCCGAATGCGCCTCAGCTTATGAATAACACGATTCAGTCACAAAACCTGGGGCTTCTTGACTTGGATGCGGCCATCCAATGGGTGTATGATAATATTGCTGCATTTGGTGGTGATCCAAACCGCATCGTCCTTTTCGGACAAAGCGCTGGAGGCATTGCGATTGACGCATATGCATTGGCCAACCCACAGGATACCAGAGTCAAAGGTATTTCTTTCCGGGACTCGATCCTACATGTATTCAAATGACATTATTTCAAGGTATCATCGAAGAATCTGGAAAGTAAGTCATGCAGATATCCACCAGTGCGCGTGACTGATCTTTTGACAACTTAGTCTGGAAGTCCTGACAGCCATAGAGATTTTGGGGCCGCTTAGCCCTATACCAGTTTTGCCCCATCCTTGGGACGTGGTTGCGGGCAAAGTTGGATGTGGTGATGGTAATCACCTATTTTCAAACCACGTTCCTAAATATATTGACATTTTACAAGTTACTGGTGCTGCTCAATTGACATGCATGAAACAAG
>QGOA01006892.1:0-12678 GCA_003313075.1 Termitomyces sp. MG16
TCCTCCGTTCCCAGCTGCAGACGCAGGTGACTTACCTGTGCTTCAGGCTGTGAAGACGCAATCTGCGTCAGCATACCAACCTCCACCAAAGCGGGACGAAAAGACCCCTCGCGATGTCAGCGCGAGCTTTGGAATGCCTGGTGGGCTATCCGTATCACAGATGATGTCCATTGTGCGACCTGGTGGAAAACCAGGAGAGAGATCCGCGGTCTCAGGAGTGTTGCTGCCAGCAAGCCAAATGCCATCACTAATGTATCCGGTATTGCCTGAGAGCTCTTCAGCTCCCTCTGAGGGTCAACCGGACGTTACCCAGTACTTGGAAATGGTACAAGGCAGCGCGTTTGCGCATAGCACCCCATTCCGGACTGCACCAATGGAACGGCATTTGGAGTATGTGGCCAATGCTGCCACTGAACCGGGACCGTCGTCGTTGACGACACAAGGACAGAAGCAAGGACCAGCAATAGTGGTCAGTAGGGAGGATGACAATGTCGTACGGTTGGAAAAGGCGTCACCAGCGCCTGGAATTCCAGAGTTGCACAGATGGGCCGGCAAACAGCCGCAAGTGAGGCATGATGGCCTCAGGAGAGTTATAGACTTAGAGTCTGAGTTGGATTCCTCAGATGATGAGGAAAGCAAACGGTCACATTTGACCTTGTCTATCCAGCTACAGCTGGTGTTGGACCAATATCCGTCGGTCGCGAAGGAATTAACACGAAAGCGTCTTCAGCTTTATGTAGTGAAGCACTTACAGTTGCTGGCTGCTAGGAGCCACGATGTACCCCATGCAGATTCGAATGAATATATCGAATTGTTTGTGCGCATCTTCGAACTCGAAGTAGTGGAATACCTTAAGCGCAAAGCGGCACGAGGGTCAGCAGTCTCAACGGCTACTCCAGCCAACTCAGTAGAGTGTGAGATGAGTGTGCGCAGACGAGCGCCATTAATCGCAGATGCGATGGAATTGCTCAATGCGCCTCGTCAGGCTAATGAGTCTCAGCAAGACTACGTTTGGCATCAGAACGCCGCAAACCGTCAACGCATTGTTAGCGGAGTGCCTCAGCAGGCATTGTCTGAGGTGGAGACTGTAACAACAACTCCGGCAGAGCCAGAGGCACTACTTGCAGTGCAGGAGGTTAAGCCACCTCGTAAGCAAGTTACAATCAAGGAAGAGGTGGACGAAGTCCACATTCTTGAGGAGCGAACACGACCACGACACGTAGTGCAACGCGTCCACCTAGTGGACAACTGGAATGAATGCGTCAATTACCAGAGAATATGCAACCAGGACTTGCGCAATCATGGTGAGTCATTAATTGATGACCAAGGGGTAGTCTTTGAAGGGCGCGAGGGTGTAACGCCTGTCGATGAGATGCGGCGACAATTTGCGGCTCGAACTGCTGAACCGGACAGAAATCCAGGTGGTAGTGATAATAGTAGTGACCACTACGAGCGGAGAGAGCCAATTCATCGCAATAACGACGGTGGAGGACGTGATTGTAGGAATGACGATCAGGACGATAATAATCGTCGTGATAGTGGCAGGCAGGCTGGTGGATTACCAGCAGAGCAACAAGTGAGGCAACAGCCCACCCCACGGCCGGAAAGAGCAGCCAATGAGCACCTGTTTCGCAGTCCCCGGGCATTTTCGATGCCCGCACCTCATGAATTGCATGAAACTATGCCGAGAATGAATGAAGCGGTCAGGATCCATATGGATCATATGCATGACTGCCTCACTCATCTGGTGGATGACTCCCTTGGAGTCAGATTTAAGTTTTCCGCTGGGGTAAGTCCCCATAAATCCGATGGTAAGCACATACGTGCGTACGCTGGGGGACATAGGTTCTCTCAACTGGAGGACTGGGCCATGGACGTGTGCTACCACCTCGCAGCCTGCTGCTATGGTGGAGACGACATGCACCAGGAGAGGATATTCATGCTACACGAATTTATGGAAGGAGAGGCTCGGAATTGGTTCTGTCGCCATGTTCTCCACATTAATCGTGACAAATCGCACTGGACATTTAAAGAGGTCCTGATAGGACTGTATAATCGGTTTGTCAACGCTGCTACAATGCAGGAAGCTTGTGATGCCTTTAGAAAGGTAGTGTATGATGCTAAGACTGGCGTCCAGACCTTTTATGATGACCTGGTGGGTCATGCGCAGAATATGGCTGTCTATCCAGACGAATACACTATCTGTGAGACATTTCTGGACGGAATACCCGCAGACATGAGGAGAGCATTGATACGCGACGATAATTTGTCTCCGGAGGTCAATACTGTGACCGAATTCTTGGCGTATGCTATCCGTTATGAGCAGTCGACGCGGACTGCAAACCATTATGAGCAGCGTAGTTCACGCCGAGGAACAGTGAACCGTCAGGCAGTGAAGGTGGGAACCTTCCTGGCCAAACAGACAGATATGGAGAACAATCGCAATCCGCGATTTGTTGTTCGTAAGACAGTCCCTGGAGGCCAACGGCCTCGATTGAAGCCTGCTGGACAATTGCCAGCAAAGGATAGTCGACTCTTTTTGGGTCAGAATCAAGTAGTACCGAGAGGAGTGGTGGCGCCTGTACCACATATAGCGGGCAAAACCGCTGGGGTTCCAGGAGCAGCCCAGAAAAGGCCTGCCGGGGATCCCTCAGCATGCTACAACTGCGGCAGGAGTGGGCATTTCGCTAAGGAGTGCCCCGCCCCTCCTAAGGCACACATCCGAGCAGCCCATACGGCTGCGGCACCTAGCAATGTTGTCAGTGACAACGAAGACGACAAGATCATTGAGGAAGCGGAGGAAGAACCGCAGGTAGAGGCTGACGGGTCAGAAGTGGATGACACCGAGAGCATCCAGATTGATGGCAACGAATATGTCGCAGTGGATGTGTACGACAGCGACTACTATGCTCGTGATGACGAGGAGGAACACCTGTTTGCACTGACGGAGTGCCGTGGAGACCAGCGCGTCCGAATGAGACGCATAACCCTGCAGAAGGCAACTAATAAGTTGCAGCGGCCACACTATACTCCCGAAGAGAAGGAGTGCCTGGTCACATATGTTGATGTCAATGGACATCCGGCATGGACGTTGTGGGATTCCGGGAGTACCACTACGGGCATTACGCCCCAGTTTGCTCACGTCAATGCGATTCGCATTCATGAACTGGAGGAGCCCTTGATGCTCCAGCTGGGGACTGTGGGGAGTCACACTATGGTGCAGTTTGGCGCGGAGGTGAGAATAAAGACGTCAGGAACGTCGACAAAAGAATACGTGGATATAGCAAATTTTGATCGCTATGACATGATTATTGGTATGCCGTTCATGCGTAAGAACAAGGTGTCGCTGGATTTCGTGAACAACATGGTCGTTGTGAATGGTACGCCTTTGAAGGCGGAGAAAGTGGTGTTGAACGATACAGATGGTCGTTTGAGGCGCTATCGTGCAACTGAAAAGCGGCGTGATGAACGCAACTGACTAGATGGTCGCAGGAGAGCGACCGTACAGGAGATGGAGGACAAACAGGCCCCACCAAAAAGCCTGCTGGCAGACTCGCCAGCTATACTGATGTCTGAGGAAGAGTTTCAAGGAACTCTGGAGAAGGGGAAGCACCCGGATGTGATTGGGTGTACCAATGGAAAGCCTAAACAGGCTGTACAGTGCAAGAATGAGCGTGGTAGATGCGTGGTGGAGTCGCTGGAATGCCAGCTGACTAGCTCTCGAGTGAAGGTTGAGGATCTCGTCAGGGACGAGATATACAGTACGATGGGAACTGTGGGTAGCACTAGGTTGCTAATGGATCGACCAGTGCCTCGGCCAGGAGTGCAATGGGCGTATGACCCACAAATGCCACGGGAGTGGAATGAGTTGGTAGCGTCAATGGTGACGCAGGCTATGGAAAGTGGGCAAGCGACCCAGACGGGAGAAGTGTACCGTCACGCACGAGAGGACGAGATCTCCGAAATATCGGATATCATATTTGACGGATTTTTGCTGAAAGCGAGAAGTGTGCAGTCGTCGGCGAGTACGACGAGGAAACAACCGGTTGTAAGGTTGAATCCGGGAGATCTCACAGAGGAGCACGTACGTGCCTTACGGGAGCGATTTGAACCAAAGGTTCAACCGCGTATAGCACGCGTAGCCAAAGGAAAAGGTAAGGCTTTGAGCCTTACAGAGGAGGATATTCCTCGATTGCGCCAGCAATGGCAACTGGAGTTTGCTGATATCGTCAATGGAACAAAGGAAGAGCTTCCTCCGTGGTGGGAGGTTAATCATGAGATCAACCTCATTGACGATAACAAGCAGTACAAGTATCATTTGCCTCGCTGCCCGCGAGCACTTCAGGATCAACTTCGTGAAAAGATGAATAGATACATAAACGCAAAGTGGTGGAAACCACGACCAGCGGTGCAAGCTGCACCATTGCTTTGTATTTCCAAGAAGGATGGAACGTTACGGACTGCATTGGATGCATGACAGTGCAATGATATTACCGTCAAGGATGTAACACCTCTTCCAGATCAGGAAGTAATACGAGAAGATGTTGCGACAGCGAAGTATAGGTCGAAAATCGACCTCACAGACGTGTACGAACAGGTTCGCATTCACAAAGAGGATATACCGAAGACACTGTTTTTGTCCCTGATGGGGACGTTCGTGAGTAACATCATGCAAATTGGTGATTGTAATGCACCGGCGACATTTCAGAGGTTAATGACCTCAATCTTCCAAGATGTAATCGGGAAGTTTATGCACGTCTATTTAGATGATATATTCATATTTTCTGACTCCATTGAGGAGCATGAGCAGCACCTACGAGTCATATTTGAACGACTATGGAAGGCCAGCCTCTATCTCAAATGGAAGAAGTGTGAGTTGTACGCAACGAGTATAGATTGTCTCGGTCACGTCATTGACGAGAAGGGCATTCATCTGGATATGGATAAGCTCAACCGAATCCGAGAGTGGCGTACTCCATGCACATATAATGATATCCAACGATTTGTCGGACTGGTGAACTATATTGGCAATTTCTTGCCAGACATCACTGCATACACTGGGCCACTTATGGCCATGACCCAGAATGGGTCACCATTTCATTGGAGACCACTGCATCAGCGGTGTTTTGAGATGATTAAGCGCATATGCATGAAAACACCAGTCATCCGGCCAATTGACCCATGCATCGACAAGCCCATCTGGCTCATTTGCGATGTGTCGAAGACTGGGGTTGGGGCCATGTTTGGCCAGGGTAAAACATGGCAGACTTGCTGACCAGCGGGATTTATGTCCCGTAAATTCACTGCTGCTCAGCAGAATTATGCTGTGCACGAGTTAGAGACACTCGCAATCCTGGAAGCCCTCCTAAAGTGGGAGGATAAACTGATGGGATATAAGATCCATATTATCACGGATCACAAAGCACTAGAGTTCTTCAAGACTCAGGTGCACCTGTCTCCGCGACAACGTCGCTGGATTGACTACATGTCGCGGTACCAGTTCGACATCACCTATGTAAAAGGTGAATTGAACAAAGTGGCGGATTGCCTGTCTCAATATTTTGAGAGTAATACTCGAGATGACGTCCATGACGTGCATGACTATGTCCAGGCGGACAAACGCATTGACCCAGAGGGCAAGGATTTGCCTCTGCATCGATTCCATGAAATCAGGGAACATAGGGTCGAGTTACATGCCATGCAAGCACAGGAAACATGTTGCAGTAAGCGACTGCACAAACAGCGAGAGACTCGCGATATCAAAGCCCAGATGCTAGTGGATCATGAGGTCCTTCAGCCAAGTGAAGAGACGAGGCAAGAGGTGCCTACGAGAGGTACTGGTATGACGCTCCAGCAAGCGCTGGAGTCACAGGACCATACGCCTGCACCGGCCGACGTAGGCAATGCGCAATTCCGCACATGTATCCAGCAAGGATACAAGGATGATAATCTCTTTGTAGAGATTTTGAACAATATCCAAGCGTATCCGCGCTTTAAGGTGGAGCAGCAGCTCGTCTACCTTACCAGACCCACGGGGTCCAAAGTCATCTGCATTCCCCAGGAGAGGTCGTTGATTACGACTATCCTGGACCAGGCCCATAGAGTAGTGGGCCACTTCGGAACTCAGAAAATGCTGGACTATGTGCGACGCTGGTACTGGTGGCCGCAAATGGCCAAAGAGACGAGCCAATTCTGCTTGACATGCGAGCTATGTCAACAGTCGAAAGTATCGACTTTGAAGCCACTGGGAAAGCTCCATTCGCTACCCATACCAGTCAAACCTTGGGATTTGATTGGGATGGACTTTATAGGTCCGTTCCCCGAGTTGAAAGGCTTTAACTACCTGTGGGTAGTGATCTGCAGAATGACCAGTATGGTCCATCTCATTCCGGTGAGAACCACCATGACAGCGTCAGACTTGTCGTGGATCTATCTCAAGGAGATAGTACGCCTCCATGGACTGCCAAGTTCAATCGTAAGGGATTGAGATGCTAAGTTCACTTCCAAATGGTGGAAGGAGTTGCACAAACTGCTGGGAGCAAAGTTGCTCATGTCAACGTTGTTTCATCCGCAAATGGATGGTCAAACTGAACGCGCAAATAGAAATATCACGCAAATCTTGTGAGCGTTCGTACGTCCTGATCAGAAGGACTGGGTGGATCGATGTCCCCTCGTGGAATTCACGATAAATGCGAGTATATCAGAAACTACCGGGTATTCACCCTTTGAACTCAACAATGGCTACATGCCATCCATGATTCGTGAACTTCATACGGACGAAGTTATTCATGTGGGAGTAAAGCAGTTTGCGCGCAATGCGCTAAGGAATCTGGCAGATGCCCATGACGCAATTATAGAATTGCGTGTATGGCAGGCCAGACATGCGAATAATCGCAGATGTGATGAACCGGACATCAATAAAAGGAGCCTAGTGTACCTTTTGACGAAGAACTTGAACCTGCTGAAAGGCAGGGCGAGTAAGCTGTGTCCGAAATGGATTGGACCATATAAGGTTCTTGAGGCGGAACCAAGCATGTCTAACTACGTGCTGGAACTACCCCAGGCGCTGCAAGCGCGCAGGATAGTGCCCAAGTTTCACGTGTCGCTATTGCGACCGTATATGGCCAGTAGTGATGCGTTATTTCCTAATCGCGCAACGCCGGAGCCGTATGACTTTGGAACTGGCAATGACCAGGAGTGGTTTGTAGATGACCTCATTGGTCACCGGTGGACAAAAGGAAGCCTCGAATTCGAGGTGAGGTGGAGCTTAGGTGATACTACCTGGGAACCACTAGTGAACTGCAAAGACCTTGCAGCGATGGACAGGTATCTAGAGTTGCAAGGCATGAAACACCCTCAACAACTAGCAAAACGCGCGTAATGCGCGTGTGGTGGTGGAATGTGGACAAAGTCCACTTTGATCGCCGGTGAGAAGCTGGGTGGCATGTATTTGTGGTTGTTTACACCACTAGCGGAGTTGGGAGATTGTTTTTTTCTTTCTTTTCTCAGTCCCAATACACGTAGTCTACGTGTCTAGTGAAAATGGCCTATTGGGGGCCGCAAAAGGGTGATCAAAGCCGGCAAGGCTCTAGTGGAGGGGGGAGACCCCCGAATATACAAAACCGTGATTTATCCGATCAGTACCAGAGGCAGCCGCCATATCTGGCAGCAAGCCAATTTCAGTCAGCGGTGGCCTATCCAGGCCGTGATGAGCCGCTTTCGTACCAGACACCCCTCCACTCGCAAGAGATGGAGGTCGATGACGGAGGGCGCTATGGGCGCCCGGAGAACAACATGCGCCGTGAGCGCTACTATCAGGAACCGTCGTCACGTCCAACTGCGTCGTATCCAACGTATGCGGGTGTGGTGATGGGGCCACCGTCAGTACCATGGGCACACCGGCCCATGGAAGAGCCATATGGGGAGCCTGCACCACAAGCGCAGATTGTAGCTGGGTCAGAAGTGCTGTTGGGCAGACTGGAAGCAGTGGGACAGCCAGTCTCTGCAACTGCATCCTTTCTGCAGGACAGTTTGGCCGTGATGGTGATGGAGGGGCTGCTCGACCAGATCGAGCTGATGAAGAGGCAGCGCGTCGCAGCGCTGGAGCAGATTGAACGCGCATCCAAGCGCAAAATCACCACAAGTGAGGAATCGACTGCTGAGGTCAAGAGGGCTAGATATCAGCCCAGTCGACCGGTCGACCCTCCACGGGCAAGGATGCCGTCGGAAGCGCAATTTGCGCACCATGAGCAGCCTGCTCAGCCCGTGGCTTCGTCCTTGCGGTTACCTGAGTCAGGCCCGCAGGCCTCTTCAGAGGCGCTAACTGCAGTTAGTGAACCTTTGGCAGGTCTGTCCCTGGGCCAGCGGGAAACCGCATCATCCCGGGCCCCAGTTAGGGGGTCCAAAACCGTCGCTGTGGCGCCAAGAGTGCCCAATACCGTTGTTCCTCAAGCTGAGCCTGGGGGGAGAACTCTGGTGCAAAATGCGCCTGCCCCTCTGGTGGCTCAGCCATCATTTGGATCTTCCGCCCCGGTCAAGTCGGGGTCGGTACGCCAACGTCGAGGCCGAAAGCCTCCTCTTGATGCCTCCAAGCTGGAGGTGATAGAGTTCCCGGCTGGCATCCCCACACAGGCCGGGAAGGTCTCGATGTTGTTTCTGTTGCCTGTTACCGTGCCTGCACCGCAGGCACACTTTTCCGTGGTCATCTTGACCACCGACCCTCGCTCTCCCGAGCAATATGACGGTCTGGTGGTGACCTCGAAGAATCGTCACATGCCTGAAAAAGGCAAAGCACCCGTGGCCTCCTTATCCGACGAGAGTGACTATGGAGAGTTGAGCTCGGAGCATGAGGAGGAGGCAGAGGAAGGGGAATCGGCGGCGGACCAATTCCAGCAAGTATTGCGCAATAAGCGCATTGCAAAGAAGAAGGCGATTCGTGCCAAAGAGCTGCGGGCCCTCAAGCAGAGGTCCGAGGATGAGTTCTTGGGGAGAATCCCCGATGGATTGGGAGTGAAGGTGTGGGGACCGCTCAATATCGAGCAAACAAATTTGTGCTTCAGGGGAGCACTCAGCCACTGCACGTATTATTCGTACCATTCGAATACCGTGCTGTTGGGAGCCGAGGCCAACTGGGCAGTGGCATATGAGTTTCCTTCTGGGCACCGTGCTGGCATTCCGGCCAGCATTGTTTACAAGTATTCCCCTCGCGGCCTGCCGCACACGCCATTAGAGCTGGATCGGCTCTACAAATATTATTTGAACGAGCATGCTCCCCATCGCAAATGGGTTACCGCCTACCTCCTCATCACGGAGCTTCAGATGTTCGCCCAGCGAACCAATGAGTCACTACATGACTGAACAATGATGCTCCTGATGAAGGACCCTTGCTATCAAAACCTCGTCAACCCAGCCCAGGGGACAGACAACCTTGCGCTTGTCGAGCGCTGACACATTCCAGGGCGCTTTCTGCGCATGAAGGATGACGGATCAACTGCGCTGCACGTAATGTGCGCCCAAGACCCTTCCACTCCGTTTGACCTGGATCAGCTTGCGCAGTACGCGCTGATCTTTGGTCGTCCAGGGTTGGAAAACACGTATCAAGGCATTGCGGTCGACCATGCCTACCGTATGCACTGGCGAACCCTCTTCGGATTCGCCTTGTGCCGAGCCCTCTTCGGATTTGCCTTGTGCTGAGCCCTTTGCGCTAACAGCGCAGCCAAGCCTGTGATCATGCGGCGCATGACCCTCGTCATGGCCCACCCAGGTCTTTACCGTGAGGCTATCGCCTCCTATGATGCCATGTTCCCAGACCAGCCGTTTGAGCCCCAGAGAGGGCACCAGCTGGAACTTCATCCCGTGCACATACCAGACGACTTTGCACGGAATTTTTCCGACGACGACGCGTTACACGTCTTACTGCACAACCGGATACCTGCCAACTGGGTGGATCACGCCTATACATATGGAGTGGTCTTCCTGGAGCAGCAATTCCACGCCCCTACAATGTCTATGGACATCTTCTGCGAAATCGACGATGAGCGCATGGAGCGCTTGACTAGATACGGCACCCCTCCCGCAATCCCACAATGGGATGGATGGCGGGAGATGACCGAAGACGATCATTATCGTCTCATGTTCAAGCACAACGAGGAAAGTCGTCTCCCCAAAAACCCCGAGGCCAATGGCCTCTACTATCTCATTGGCATGGACCCAAACCAGGTCCGCCTCCTAAAACGCACGGCAGCGCATGACCTGCCCACCTCCGACATGGACCCAGGCCAGGTCAATCTCTTGTCACGCACGGCAGTGCAAGGTACGCTCTCCACCACAGCTTTAGCGATTAACGTCGCACTAACAGAGCCTATGGTGGTAGACACGCCTGCAGTCGAGGGGGCTATAACTCCACCGAGGACGGAATCGGTGCCTCCCCCTCCCGCAATTAACGTCGCACTGGAGGAGGAGGCAATGGTGACTGAGACGGGCACGGTTGCGGGAGCATCATCATCCGGGTCCTAGACCCATGTATACGTTATTGTGTACGTGCTTCCGAGTATTTCACTCGAACCATTTCAGCTAATACGCACTCTAGAGTCGCGTGTAGATACAGCGGACCCAGAGGAGGGGTCACTCCTTTTTGTTTTTTATTACTTGTTTATACATACCCATTTTTTTCTATCTACTGATGGCGCAACCTGCGCCCTTGTCTGATAAGGACTGCTTTCTATTGTGTCCAGACGACACATCTCCACTGGAGTGCTAACACCTTGCAGCCACGCCATACGTGTGCATTCATCCGTTGTTTGCACTCCCGTGCATCTTTCATCTTGCTCTACCTCCCTTTCTAAGGACCGAGTATTCGGTCTCATTGGGGGGTATGTAACGGAGTCATCCGTGTTCTTAGCGTCAACGACGCTATAATAATTTAGTAGAGTATTATGTAAGATAACATCTTGTTTTCACTCTAAGTACTAGTCAATCCGATACTGCGGTCTGATTTAGCACTTGTGTGATACACACAAGATAGTTCTAACCTGTAACTCCGGTTACACTTTGCTTCCAAGCCATACAACTTGCCCTCCACACCAATTCCACTGAACAGTGCTTGTGCCAAAGATGACACTGCATGCACATTGATGTATCCCAGCAGGCCCCCACCACTGGCTCCTCAAACTTGCATGGCATTCTTTGATAAGCACACATCATGCACTAGTTGATGTCAGTATGACTCCATCATGACCAAGATAAATCTCACCAGACCCACAGCCTTGCACTAAGACCATGCTGGGGAACCCCAATAGTGCGTCTGCACTGCCATAAACTGGTCTGGCATCACCTAGGCCTGAGGAACATGCTGTGCAGCAGGGACAGGCCACACCTGGCCCATGCCAAAGAATGGACAGTCATGATGAGATGACAAGGCAGGAGGTTGGGATGGAGATGGCCTTGGCTGCTCTTATGGCAGCTCCAAGGGAGAAGATGGCCCAACTGCTGCAGGAAGAGCAGAGGGCCCAGACATGGGGAAGGTGAAGGGTCTGGCCACAGGAAATTGAGGGGCCAGGACTGAAGGAGAAATCCTGGATCCTAGAAACAAAAAGAGGCTGAATGATGAACTCAAAAACAGAAACAGACACTTATGGACAAGTTCTTCAAGGTGCTGCTAGTCCCATTGCCAATTGTACTCTGCCTGGTGCCTGTTGTATGCCTGCCAAGATGCCAAGGAGTCATCCTCAGTGGGAGGAGGAGTATGAGATTGAAGGTGTGTGGCATGGTGTGACATGTTGAACAAGAGTTAAAGTCAAGAAATTTTTTTTTCTTTTTCTAGACCCTTCACTAATGGCATCAGGCTTTGGACTTTGACTTTGTTTCCCACACAGAAGGTGCACAGCCACTGATGCTTTGTAGGGTCTCAGTGCTAGGGAGAGGGTGATGTCACAACCAGCACCCTACCCAACTCAACCAAACACCTCACTTAGAGCTCCAAGCCTACCCTGGACACCCGACCTGCACCAATTCCCCACATGCTAGAACCCTTCAGCCCCTGGCACCCCTGCCCCATCATTAAACTACCTGACCTATGCCAGCACCCAAGACTGCCCCAATCAGTCTGGGAAATACCACACATATACCTGGACTATACACCACACAGGACTCACACCTGAGCAATACACTGCACAGGACTAACCACATGGGATGCAACTCCAGACCTCATCTGGTTGACTTGGAGCTTATCCAATACAGATATTTAACTTGTAGCTAGTAGCCCATCATAGTAGTCTCAATATTGCTATAACTTCTGTCTCTATACTCTCCTGTCTATCTCAGTCTACTTGCCCAATCTATTTTCTTACTCTCTCAAGTCTCCCAGTCTGCTAAGTCTCACTTCAATCTTCTCTCCATCTCCTGGTGATATGACGCTGTACCAGCAGTCAGGGACACACCATGCACCAGAAGTCAAAATAAACATTTAATTATGGGCTGAAAACTGTAAGCCTCCTGGTAGCAGTCCCAACAAATATATATCTCCAAAACATCCCAATAAATACACAGAGAAGTACAGAAAAACAGGCAGGGACCAGCTCAAACTATCAGCTCAACAATAGTCCAACCACTATAATGTAGTACTTGGTGTGAGTATTACTGATAGTTCTGGGGCTTGATGGTGTAGAAGGTTACTTGCAG
>QGOA01006894.1:0-35570 GCA_003313075.1 Termitomyces sp. MG16
AAATTATATTATAATAAATATAATATAATTTTATCTAAGTCTACTAACTAAAAGCTATATGGCTGTGGCCACATAGCACACTATGCTACAAGATCTTGGCAATGCAGAGTTGATCGACCAGATCACTAATGGGCAGGAGCAGATAGTGGTTCTTCTTTGTGATTTTGTTCTGCCATAGTCATCACAGAAGCAGAGTGATATGTCTTTCTTCTTGGCAAATAGAACTGAGGCTCCAGTAGCAGAGGCCAAAGGGTGGATGAAACCTTTCCTGAGCATCTTTTTGAGGTAGTCCTTGAGGGGACAGAGTTTGACTTCAGACATGTTGTACACTTTCAATCATGTAGTTGTAGGGGTGGTCAGGGGGGATCTCCTTGGCATCTCCTTTGAAGAACATGTCAGCAAATTCATGATACTCCAGGGGAACTACTTCTCAGTATTGAAGACATATCCTGAGAATCCTCTGAGAATGTCAATGCACTGGTCCTCACCCAGTAGTTTTACCATGCCTACTCCAACACATCTTAGGCATCTACCAAGTCAACTGTGCTATTCAGAAGCTATGCTACTCTGTGTGTTAAGACACCACATTTTAAGGGGGGTGATGTCAGGAAACTTCTGTTTCTGGCATATCTTGGCACCTTCTGAATGTCTTGGCAACTCCTTAGCACTCCTGGGGTTTCCCTGCAAGCTCCTAGGGCTCCTGAAGTCTCTTAAACTTGTCTTGATGTAAGTTCAAAGTACTGTATAGTTGTTTTCATGCTATTGCCACTGTGCTGATGCTGTCAAAAGACAGGTCCTCAGACCATCTACTCTAGCCCTGCTTAGCTTGTGTTGACATTGGCACCCCTATCTAGCCACTATCTAGACTGCTCAGCCTTATCCTGCTCCATCTCTGTCTTGGCATTGACATTTGACAAGTCAGCTAGTCTTCAGACCCACTTTATATGCTAGCAGGCTTTTATGCCATTGGCTAGCTAACTCATGCTAATTGTTGCTTATTCATTAGCACTTGCTACATATTGGCCTTATTAGCCAATATGTTGCAGTCATAGTGTGTCTAATATAGTATATAAGTAGGACTGATAGATTGAATATCATTAGTTCTAGCAATAGCATTGCTTCTGGATCTACACATTAGCATAACTGTGAGCTTCTCAGTGATGACCTTGCCTTCTGCTTTTGCCTCCTGCTCTGCCCCTTGTTGGTGGCCCACCTTCTTGCCTGTCTGCTGCTTGTCACCAGGCTTGTTTGATGCTCACTCCTCCTGGTGGTGAGCTCAAGTGGTTGATGTGTCTGCTTGGCTTTCCACAATGGAACATCTCCTTACAGATGCACTGTGCTATAGCAGAGAAATTCTTAGACTTATTCTGTTTAGATTTTTCTCTGCCAGGTGATTAGTTATTCTCTTCATTGTATGATAGCCTGTCTAATATACTTTGGATTTCTCTCTGCCAGTTGTGTGATTATCCACAACCTTCAGAGATTGCCCTTATACCAACTATTGAACAAACTCTTGAGTGTATGCTCCACATAATTATTTCTCTCAAAAAACATCAAACTTCACCTCAGCAGCCCATAAATTGCACTCCACGAGTTTACCAACATGGACTGAGCAAGTTGCATTGATACTATATTCTTATCTGTCTAAAAACCAAAGACAGTGACAACATCATCCTGCAAAGCTGAATATACAGTATGGCAGTGAATGAGTCAATGCAAGATGCATTTGGCTCTGAATATTATTGAAGTGATACATCTGCTTCACTCAAGGCTGACATAAGAGTCTAATAAGTCTCCAATATACTGCTGAAACCTGTAAGCATTCAGTGAAAAATGGGATGGCTCACTGAAGAAACCAACTCCAAACCATGTAAGTGATGAATCACCAGCCAGCAGGCCAGTAATCATACGGTGAGGGGGCAGCAAAAGCCAATGGGTGGCAGTGCTTAGCAGGGACGAGATCAACTCCCCATCAAAATCAGCAGTTCCATCAACCTGTCAATCCGCCCCCAAAACGCACCTCCTCATCAACCCCACAACCTCGCACCACAACCCACTGCATGCCCAAGATGGAAGGAATGGCATGAGGGCCAACCACGAAGGAAGGACTGAAGGAAAAGGAAGAAAAGGGTTAGAATGGCAACGGCAGAGGGATTAGCCGGGGAAAACAATTACCAGTGCCCAGACTCGGTAAACTTGAAGAGCCAAGCGCCTGGGCCTGGCAGTCGACAACGAATCACATGAAATATCATGTCGTCGGAAGGAACATATAAAAAGAGGTTTCAGGGATGACAATTCCATCATGGAACCATATTCTCTTTTCTGATATATAGAGTAATGTTTGTATCCAGAAATAACTCCGGCAGCCATGGATCACGGACAATAAATCACGAATTTCTGCGACTCGTCTCGCACTTTATTTTTGAACTTTCACGCTACTTTAATCCATCGTTGCCTATGTCAACAAAGGGCTTTGGTGTCTCGCCGCTAAGGGCGTATATGCTCCTCCTGTTGTTTTCTGCGGCCCAGCTACTAGATATTGTTAACGTTACGGCTCCTGTCATTGCTTTGCCCGAGATTACAAGGGACCTGAAGCTTGCCGCTGCTGAGAGCCAATGGGTGGTTAATGCCTACACGCTCACGTTCGGTGCTTTTCTTCTGATGGTAAGAAGCGAATGGAATACCATGCTGGGCACGTCTGAACCAATCACTACCAGGGAGGACGATTTAGTTCTGTGTATGGTCCAAAAGCACTGTTCATTGCTGGATTCAGCACAGTTGGGCTGGGATCTCTTATCAATGGTTTTTCTGTTAATGGGCCAATGTTATTCGTGATCCGGGCTCTGCAGGGAATTGGCGGGTGCCCCATTCATTTGGATATAGGGAACGAGGCTCTGACAAGCGTCATTCTCCGTCTTTGTAGGCGCAGCGATCACTATTCCAGCGGCCATGACGATGATTGTTCTGCTATTTCCTGATAGACGAGAACAAGATAGAGCATTGGGACTGTTAGTTATGCGCGTGTTCGTGGCAATTTTATGACAGACAAATTGTATAGATTTGCTGGTTTCGGCGGCATAGGAAACATGGGCGGCCTTGTAATGTGAGTGCTTTTTCCAGCTGCAGGCTTCTCAAGGAGACTGTTCACCTCCCGTAGTGGTGGTGTCATATCAGAAAGGTTGGGGTGGAAGTGGACATTTTGGATTATGGCTATGGTCATTCTCCCTATGTCCATCGTGACATATTTCCTATCCCCAAGCCCTTCCAATACGCGAACCGCCAAAGATGTCTACATGAATATGGACTGGTTGGGACTTTTCCTCGTCACAGGTGAGCTTCACTTGGTTTAGTATGTACATCTATGAGTTATTTTGACGGTTTCCTTGTAGCTTGTAGTTTGCTCTTCGTGTTCTCAGTTACGCAAGGAAATATCAAAGGGTGGCAATCGAAGGAAGTATTGGCTCCTTTGATCATCTCGATTCTCCTAATTCCCGTGTTTGGCTATGTGGAAACCAAGGCAAGGGAACCGCTCATCCCTTCGTGGATCTGGACACTACCAACATTTACTCCGCTATTTTGCATCGTTCTGAGGTCTGATGTCTCCCATTCTCTGTTAGAATGAGGGCTGATGATTAAATCCAGTGAATACGCATACATGAATCTTGTAGTATTCCAGATGTCAGAAGTGTTTGAACAGGTGTGGAAAGTGTCGCCTATCAATGCTGCAGTCAGAATGTGAGTATCCCAAACCTCTTTCATACGCATTCGTTTTACCATTAGCAGTATTCCATTCGGTCTCACTGGTCTAATCACAACATTTGTGGTGGGCTCCATGACATTCTACCTCAATCCGCGTTGGATGCTTTCTGTTGGCCAGCTACTTGTCTTAGGAGGAGGAGTGTTGTTTGCTTACGCTGAGACTCAGAAGAAGTACTGGCCTATTGTCTTCCCTGCTTTCATCATTATGGCCATTGGCATATCAAGCGGTTTCGTTTCTGCGAAGTATGTCTTTCTTCCTCACGAATTCCTTCATTAGTATGAAGTAACTCATTCATTGTTGGCCTATGAAAAGTATTGGAATGCTGCGAGCACCACTATACAAGCCCGGAGTCAACATCCTCGAGAGCACGGCACTCGTTGGAGCAATCTTCAATGCCAACTTGCAGATTGGTTCATCAGTTGGTCTAGCAGTTGTTACAGCCATCACGACGAAAGTGAACCATGGTAATACAGATGACTTTGCGGGGTACAGAGCTGGATGGTGGTTTGTCGTCGCATTGGCTGCATTTGAGACATTGCTTGCCCTGGTTTTCCTTCGTGGTGAACACATTGCCGAAGAACAGGCAAGTGGAAAACGAGAGGAGACGGTACACATTACAGGTGAACAGTTCTCTGTATCACGTGAATAGATGGGTGCAAGAAAACGGTTATTTCTTTGGGGAGGTTACTGTAAATATCTGACCATTTGAAACTCTGGTTGCGTTAATGACACTCGACGCATCTGCAATCTGGCCATATGCCCCTGTAGCCACTTTAGTCTACCTGGCTTTGATTTTCTGTCTATTGATGCAATTTGGAAGTGTCACTTCATATTCTAAAGTAGTTCAAGTGTGATTGAACTGAACTTTTTAAATTATAAGTTAAACTTTCTAAGATCTAGAATAGATTGAGGTTTTTCTGTGCAGTGGACTATGTGTGGAAAAAATGTCTTCAATTTTTGCTGTCATGTGATTCATTAGACTGTTTGTCTATCCAGATGCTCATGTAAGCAGCAGTATATCTGAACACTTGTATAAGCAGCAGCATGTGTCAGTATGGGAAAAATGTCTTCAGTTTTTGCTGTCATGTGATTTATTAGTATTTGTCTATGCTTGTGTAAGCAGCAGCTTATATCAGTGTGGCAAAAAAAACCCTTCAATTTTTGCTGTCATGTGATTCATTAAACTGTTCATTTAAATGCTCATATAAGCAGCAGTATATTCAAATGCTTGTGTAAGTAGCAGCCTGTCTCAATGTGAGAATGCTTATATAAGCAGTAGACTATGTCAGGTGTAGAATAATGTCAACAGATAGATCTTAGACATTTCATGCTAGCAACAGCCCATACAAGCAAGTCCATTCACATAGCTCATGGAGCTCAGTTATGTGTATGCACCCTTTGTAATTGTAGCTTAGAATTTTAAATGATTTATTGAGAATGGAACTGAAATTCCATTATTGACATGACACTGAGGCTGTAAATTTCTACTTACTTGTTGTCAAATGCATATACTTATAATCACATTATTGTACAGTTTATCCTTGTTTGTATCTGTTTAAGTACAATAAAACTTAGTTGTCTCCTCTATTATTGACCCTCAGGGGAATTTAGAGCTACAAACAGACTGCCACCAAGGTAGAAACTAAGGGAATATATTACTCATGCCTCAAGAAAAGTATTCAGCAGATTAACACAATGCTGTACAAAACATGTGTTTATTGGTGAGCACTATGCTAAATTTGTACCCAGTAAAAAGACAGGATGTAGCTGCAGTATACAACACCAAACAAGGGAACATATCATACAGACATGCCCAAGATATGAAGAACACTGACAAATACTCAGGAAAGTCAATGAACAACTTGAGCTAGGAAAACTATTAAACACAAAGAAGGGGCTAGAAGCAATGGCAAAGTTTTTGGCAAAGACAGGAGCCTTCTCCAAGATGGGCACAAAGCACAAACAATGACTGAGGCCAGAAGGAGACAACAAAAAAAAACAACAAAGACAAGAAAAAGTGGTGAAAGAGAATAGAAAGAGATGTGGACAAGGACTACAGACTAGTGGAAGAAAAGACAGGGAAGGAAGGGAGCCAAGGAGAGGAGGAGTAAAAGAAAAAGACTAGACAAGACAGGACACTCAGGTTGACAAGGCTAGGAGTTGCACACCACAAGAGGTTGAGACAACTCATGTACACAAAGATAAGGTCAGATGCAGGACCTCAATCCACTGATTCAATACACTCCAATTCTCACTGAAACATTTTGAAATGCATCCCAGCCCATTGAAAATGTCACATGAACTCTATGAGGAAAGTGAGTACATTAGTTACTTTACTCCTGCCTCTTAGCCCTGTATTGTGACTTGCCTCAATCATTCATTCCTCTATTATTGACACAATACTGAGGCTTTTATCTTTGTTTGTATTTGTTTAAATCTGAAACTACAGTTATGGGCCCTTTCTGAGCCTGGCTTGTTGGAACTTTCTCTCTTCCTACTTTAAACTCTTATAATAAACCACCAACTTTTGAGAACAATAGAACTTATAATTTTTCCTCATTTCAATTGCAATGTTGTACTAGCATTACCTTCTCTGCATATTTCTGTCAATTTTCATGCTTTTGCATCTCATAGATCTCCTTTTCTACCTTCTTCTATTCATACCTATCATTCTGAATCAGATCTTATTTCTTGACCCAACTCTGTTTATTTTCAATTCTCTATTTCTCTTTCTGTTCTGCATTCTCTAGTGACTTCTTGTCTATCTTCTATCCATGCTTTCAGGGCAAATTCTGTTTGAAAATTTTTATTCTAATCCTGTTCATGCTCTTTCAGTTCAGCCTTTTGAAGTTTTTCTTCTCCCATCACATACTGCTTCTTCTGTTTTTGTTCCATCTTGTCCAGACAATCATTTTAAGCATTAGCCTGCAGCTCATAATCAATTTCATGCATTTTCTGTTTTTGCTGATACTTCTTCAGATCATTTTCTTCTTCTAATTTCTTTTGCCTTGTTTTTGAGAGGCAGGCTCATATTCCACCTCCAAATTTTGATCAAATTCTGCCTCATTTTCAACATCTCTCAAATGCTTGACCTTTGCACAATTTTAATAATGTTAATTTTAATTATAATGATATTCCTCATTGTTGAGATATTGACTCGCTGACAAGTACATCTTCTATTTTATTGTTTCTATTTTATTATTTCCTTATGATTGAACTGCTGTGACACCTATGAGTATGTTTACCATACTTTGCCTAAACCTTGTTTGTTTTCCCTTTTAAATTTTACATACACAAATTATATCACTCAGTTGCTTATGCATTTATATGTTTGGCATCTGAGTAGTATGTTACATACTTATCTACTGATATGCCTGCCTTCCTTGAAGCAGACATAAGGCCATAAAAGCTCCAATATACTCTAATTCAATGCTGAAAACAATTAAATGCTGAAAACTGTAGACTCAGAGTGGCTCACCAAAAAAAACAAGAGATGAACCCCAGTCAACAAGCAGTAAATGTGCAGTGAGGAAAAGAAATGATCAAAGTTTGATGAAGATGGCAACAGCTGATGGGTGGCACTGCTCAGCAAGGATGTGATCTCAGCATAAACTCTGAGATCCAATTCCCATCTGAACTGACATCACCCATCAGTGCATCTATCAACCTGTTTGCTCTGATCTGAAAAACATACTGTGCTCCCTCATCTGCAACTTGAGCACCACAAAACAATCTACTGCAGCTACAAAACACTGACAAAAGCCCTGTAAAAGAGAGCACAGGAAGGGAAACAAAGGAAGCAGGCAGAGAAGCAGGCCAAGAATGGTCTAGTCAAAGAAAATAAATGGATGAACGTTTAGCCATTACAACACGCACTAGCAACTCAGCAGCCAGGGCCCAGACTGTCAGATACCACTGACTTGGGGGCCTTCTGGGAAAGCAACACCCTTACAAGACAGACTTGACCTACATGTTCTCAGATGCCTGGAACTCTGGACCATGCTCCAGCGTTCAAGACATGAAACAGGGGATACCTGGAATCAGAGACTTAGTCTGGAGATTGAAGAAGTCAAAGGGGGTTTGGGGTTAAGGTTGAGTCAAGAATCAGGGGTTCTAGTGTAGTACTTGGGTGCAAGTAGTACTGATAGTTCTGGGGCTTATAGGTAGTCCTAGAAAGTCTCCTCTAATCCACACTGTTTCTTGACAACAAATTTGATGTATTGAAGGTTTTGGGTGCTCACAGAATATCAAAGATCCTGAGATGCAGAGGATTCTCAACAAATTCCAGCCTAAGCAATTCACTCCCTGGGAATCACTGAGCCTTTGCCTATCAATTGCCTGGTTATTCTCTACTCTACTTGGACTATTTATACTAGTTTTCCAGTGCACAGACCACCAGATCATATGACTTTTTGCTCTTGACCTCCCAGCATTCCTGATCTAATTTGTTGTTCCATTTTCCATTTTGGTAATGCATGTTTCAATGCCACCATTCCATTCATCTCTTTTGACATCTCTCTACGCTTTTTTCCCTTTCCTCTTTCAGTCATGTCAAATCAGGCATTGTCAGATCAGATCTTGATCTAGATCATCACAATTTGATCCCATTTTGTCACCTCTGCCAGCTTCCATGCTTCCTGTCAGGTTCCACTGAGTTGGGGGCTTTCCAGAAAAGCAATGCTCTTACAAGGTGGACTTGATCTATGTGTACTTGGATGTCTGGAACTCTGGACTGTGCTCCAGGGTTCAAGATGCAAACAGGGGATTCCCAAGATAAAGGATTTAGTCTGGGGGTCAGGTGAAGTCAAAAGAATAAGAAGATTAGGGTAGAGTCGAGAACCAGGGGTTCTAAGACGAGACCAGGGTTAACAAACTTTAGGTCATGAAGTGCGTACTGATTTCAAGAGCACACAAATAAGTTGAGCATGCCAGTCAAAGCATGCCAGTCAAGCATGCCAGTCAGTGCATACCAGTCAATCAAAAGGGCACACAAACAATCAATGTAATATCAAGACTAGTCTACTACAAGTGGGTAGCTACTCTTTAAGTACTGATGGGGGTTATCCAGGTTTCTGAGGGGTTCTGGGATGTCTGGGGCAGTTCTGGGAGTCAATAGGCAGCAGAGGGAGGAGGAGGAATTCTATACTTTGCCTCGCTCTTGCCTGACTGCCCCATGTTTTCGTCAATTTTAGATGGCCCTGGGGACCGTGTCAGTAGTACCAGAGGACCTGCATATCCTGTGGGCCAGCGTATTGCAGGAACTGTTCAAACAGGCCTTTGAGAGGCCCTGAGAGTTGCTCACCCATGCATGGTGTGTTAGTAACGGGCCAGTAAGTGATCTTGTACTTCGTGATTACTGCTGGTGTTGACCCCAGTGCATGCACTGCACCTGTCAGATGGTGCCATGCCTCTTTGAGGCTCCAGGGTCAGGGTTGGCCCATAGTCCTGGTCATGCACCAGGCAACTCAGGCCAGGACAAGTAGGGAGTGTTGCAGACGACCCCTTAACAAAGGAAAGCAGCAGGCATCACCTACTCCTTCTCCAGAGCCATCAAAATGAGCATGCCCACCCCTGGAGACCCCATCCCCAGCCTCTCCCCTGTGTTTGTTCCTGGTGGTGTTCTTCCCACTGTTGGGGCACCCACTGGGTGTGGATGTGGGAGCCCTGCAGGAGCACTTGCAGAGGGTGGAGCGGGAGAGAGGGGAGCTCGCTGACCAGCATCAGGTAATGGTGGGGCACCTGCAAGGAGTCTGGGTGTCTCTGGCATGTAGCAAGGAGGTGGCGAGACAAGAGGTGGTGGCTCAAAGGTGGGTGTAAGAGGGCAGGAGGGCAACACTTTGGAAGTTGGGGGGAGGTAGAGGCCAAACAGGATGCACTGCAGGCCTGACTGGAGCAGAGGACAGGTTGTATAGAGCTGGCCCTCCCAGGTCTGTGGAATGTGGTGATTGCCTGAATGGCTGCTCTGAGTAAGTGCCTCCGCCTCCTGGGTGTTCTGATACTGACATCTCCAGGTTGGGCCTGGGAGCATTGACTGCTTCTGGATGAGGTAGCTGCAGCTCTTGCATCGCTATTAGAGGAGCAGTGGCCCAAGCTGATGACCCCCAGAGTGGAGTGGGGTCTTGACCTGCTGGGGAGGGTGGTGGCTGTGCATTGGCAAAAAAACGTCACCACTCTGGGGACTTGGTTTGAGTGGGTGCTAGACAAAGGCGAGCCACTCCTGTCCTGGGATCAGTTGTTGGAGGAGGTGTCACGAGAGTACGTCCCAGAGAAGTTGGAGGGGGAGGGGAGTCTGGAGGCCCCATGATAGTCAACTTTCTTGCTCCTTTCTTCTTCTTTGTTGTTCTTTTTTTTTTCTTGACACCATTGCCCTGTACTGTAACATATTGTAAAGTAGAAAAATGTATATACTTGCTCATTCAGACATGGGAGTCAATATAGGTAGCATAAGAGAAACAAACCATAAACTAAGAGACTTTTTTGGATTCCGTCATGGAGGGGACAACAGTTCCTGGGCTTTTGAAGTATCAGAAAGGGTAAAGTAGGAAAATAGAAAAAAAAAACAAGAAATATATGTGGGAGTTGAATCTCTATTAAGTTCAGAGGTGGGAGTTACACCTACTACTGCCATCTGTGGATCTTGCATCCAGGGACAGCATTTTCTGGATGCCATTGTTCAAAATCCTGGAGCTTGTCAAGGGCTCCTTCAAAGTTGTGGCATGGTTCCCAGGTATTGTCTTCCGGGCCATATCCCTTCCATTGTACAAGGAAGTGGGGTCATCCATGAATGTCCCAGGAGTCAAGCATGTCTTCAACCTCATAGTGGTATTTGTCCTCCACCTCAACCAGAGAAGGGGGTTCAGGACATTGTGATGTAGACCTTTGAGTCCTGGGGAGAGTTCAATCTTGTAGGCGTGGGACAAGACTTTCTTCAAGATCTTGAAGATAGTTCTAGGGCTTTCTTGAAGTCTTAAAAAGTGACCTCTAATCCACACTGGTGCTTGAGGATAAGGTTGATGTATTGAGTGCTTTACAGAATAAAGATCCTGCAATACAGAGGTGTCTTAACAAACTCCAGCCTAAGTGATTCACTCCCTGGGAACCACCAAGCCTTTGCCTATCAATTGCCTGTCTATTTTCTACTAAACTTGAGCTAGTTATACTGTTTTTCTGGTGCACAGACCACTATCTACACATGACTCTTTGTTGTCAACTCCCCAGCCTCCAGTGTCAGGTTCTGCTGAGTCAGAGGCTCTCCAGGAAAGCAATGCCCTTACAAGGCAGACTTTGTCACAAGCCACACCTGCGCCACCCCAACCCTCTGGTAACCCATGCCCAAAGCCCCTCCCTTGAAACTGTCCCCTACTCACTGCCCAGCATGCCCCTGGGGCACACAGGACCTAGACCGACTAGAACCGATGCCACCCCGACCAGGGCTGACCTGACAGCACCTGACAACCAGCCCCAGCTGGACCTGAACCTCAGCCGGCACGTCACACGTCCCAGATGCCATCCCAAATCCCGATCAATCAAGCCTGGAGGCTGCCCCATTCAACACCTGCTCCTGGCACCACTCCCGGGCCCAGGCAATACACCGCAGCCCATTCGCACCCTGGGACTACGTGACCGCAGAGGACTCCCACCTGAACAATACACTGCACAGGATGAACCACGTGGAAAGGGGTACAGACCTCACCCAGGTGGCCTGGAGCTCACCCGGCACAGGTATTTAACTCGTAGTTCATAGCTTGTCACAGTAGTCTTGATATTGCTATAACTCTCATCTCTACGCTTGTTCATCTATCTACTCACTGAATCTACTCTTTTTCCTCCAACTCAGTCTCCCGGTCTTAAGTCTCACTTGTCTTCTTTTCCATCTCCCGGTCTCGGATTGTCCTCAATCCTTTCCCTCAGTGTCTCTCTGCCTCCTGGCTCCACCTCCATTTTGTCGTGTCTTGGACTCTGCCTGGGACTCCACCTCTATCAGCCCCACCTCCGGCTCTCTGTGTACACCCTGGAGCACTACCGGAGCTCTGCCAGCTACCCCCGGAGCACACCCTCAGCTCCCTGGAGTTATCCATAGACGTTGAGTCCACCTAGTAAGGACCTGCTCGCAGTTGGAAGCCCCCGTCATCAGCAGAACCTGACAGACTTGATCTACATGTACTCAGGTGTCTGGAACTCCAGACTGTGCTCCAGGGTTCAAGATGTGAACTGGGAATTCCCAGGGTAAGGGACTTAGTCTGGGGATCAGATGAAGTCAAAAAGACTAGAGGATTTAGAGTCAAGTCGAGAACCAGGGGTTCTAAGATGAGACCAGGGTTAATAAATTCTAAGTCGCAAAGTGCGTACCAATCTCAAGAGCATGTAAACAAGTTGAGCATGCCAGTCAAAGTGTGCCAGTCAGTGTGTACCAGTCAGATCAAAAGGACACAAACAATCAATGTAATATCAAGACTAAAGTATGACAAGTGGGTAGCTACTCTTTAAGTACTGGTGGGGGCTACTCTGGGTTCCTGAGGGGTTCCAGAATGTCTGGGGCAGTTCCAGGAGTTAATGGGCAGCAGCAGAAGGAGGGGGAATTGTATACTGGGTATCATGTATGCAGGGTGCACAATCAATTGGTGTGGAGGGGTGGCCCTGATGCATGATGCATGATAGCTGGGGTGATTGACATAATCTGATGATTGGCGGGTGAGCTGGTGGACAGTTCCAGGGTCCATGATGCAGAGGTGTTGGGGGGTGCAGCATGATGGCGGGAGTTGTGTTGTGGGGTTGGCATGGGAGTCCCAGATGGGGTTCCGGGGGCATTCCAGGGTGGTCCTGGGTGAGAGGGGTTGTGACTTACAGAACATATTTGATAGTCCAATTTCCCTTTCAGGAGGCATGTTTTGGTGCCACAAGTTCCACCATTTGTCTGGATGTCTCTGATTGCCACTTCCCTATTTGCTTCAGCTCCATTTAGCACAATCCCATTCATAGATCCTTCTTTCCCCTTTTAGTGCTTCCCTGCATTCCAGGCTTCTTTTGACATCTCTCCATGCTTCTTTTCCTTTTCCCTTTCAGTCATGTCAAATCAGGCATTGTCAGATCTGATCTTGATCTAGATCATCACAAATTGATCCCATTTTGTTAATTCTGCCAGCTCCCATGCTTCCCCTCCCCATTACAGTGGTTGGACTATTGTTGAGCTGATAGTTTGAGCTGGTCTTTGCCCTTTGTTCTGTACTGTCTGTGTATTTATTGGGGTGTTTTTGGAGATATAATTTATTGAGACTGCTACCAGGAGGCTTACAGTTTTCAGCCCATAATTAAATGTTTATTTTGACTTCTGGTGCATGTTCTGTCCCTGACTGCTGGTACAGTATCATATCACCACCATCACTGGGCTTCTGACCCATCCTGCTACAATCTGGTGCCCTTAGTCAGCTGGGCCCTCTGCTCAACTTGGCAGCAGCAAGACCTGTAGATGTCAGAGCATCTCTAGGGGTCTGCCTGAGACTCCACCCATTCCCAGTGGGCCTCGCCCAATTTTTCAACCAAGGGCCCATTTGCTCTGACCTCCTACTACAGTTACCAGCACTCTGCTCCTCAACCCTGTGAACCCTCCAACTACAATTGTCAACTCCATTACTACTCTGCTGCTGCCCCACCTGCATGGACACCACCCTTGCCTCTGGAACAATAACACTTTGAGAAGTACAAACAACAACACAACAAAATGCTCTGCTCACTCAGAATTTTGCTGGAGGCTTTTGCACAATAACCAAACATTTGCAGACAACCTGACTTCCTTGTATGGTAGAAGAGATATGGCCTGGAGGACAATACTTGAGAACCCCACCATAACCTTGATGGAGCCCTCAACAAGCTCTGGGAATTTGAACAATGGCACCCCAGAACAACTGCCACTGGGTGTAGGCATCACAGAAAGCAGTAGTGGGCATAAACCCCCCACTGAGCACACCAGAGATTAAACTCCTGCATATATTTCTATTTTCAGTTCTTACTTTACTATGCCCTACTTACCCAGTCACTCCTGCACTTAGTTTTCTTGCATAAGGCCAAGAATAGAATATAGACATCACTACAAGTACACTATACTACAATATGCATCAAGAAACTACAAAAAAAGGGAGCATAGTCAGAATGGTCCTCACCAGATGCCCCAGAGCCTTCTTTCTCCCCACAGAACCCCCCAGTTCCCCCCTCATCCTGGACCTTCCTGGACTCCTGCAAGTGCTCCCTCATCACCTCTGCCAACATCTGGTTGTATAGATATAACAGCTCTCTCTCATCCAGCCTGCAGCAGTCTTGCCATCTGCCTTAACTGCTGCTCAAGCCCCAGCAACATTGGAGGTGGGACCCCCTGGCTACTTTTGCAGAGAAAGGCAAAGGCTGAGGTAGCTCTGTCTAGGAGCAAGTGATGCTCCTGAGCCCAACCTGAGAGAGGTCAGCAGGTGAGCCAGTAAAGTTTGGGCCAACTTACTCAAGGCTCCCATCCTACCCACCACCATGTCATGCAATAACTGTGTCACCAACCCCACATGGTCCAGCCCCAAACCCTGCCCCTGCCCCACATCCCACTGCACCTTAGCCTGCAACACTTCCAGCTCACCCTCCAACTTGTCCCATGCTGCCCAGATTGCATCCCTCTCCCAGGCCACAACCTCATGCTCTTTTTGGGCTTGCTGCTTCCTGCATGCCCTCCTGCACCTCCTAGAGGTGGTCTGCCATCACCTGGTGGTGGTCTGACAGATCCTGCACCTCCTGCTCCTGCAGATCCTCTGTGCCCATGGCTAAGAGGTGGCCCAACAAGTTGGTGAAGGTGACACCCAACATTTCTCCTTGTCAGGGCAGACCCACACCCAAATCCCTCCCAATTAACAAGTAACCAGCACAACTGGACAACCCCAGCTGCCCACCTGGATCCTCCTCTCTGACTCCCCATCCTGGCTCTCAGACTCCTCCAAGGTACCTCTCTGCAAACACTCCATCGCAGTGCCTCTGGTGGCCCTGGGATCACTTGAGGCACCCTCTGCTGGCTCCACCTAATTTCTCTCCTCCACACTCACTGATGTCCTCATCTTCTTCATTCTGAAGTCTGAGGACACCAGGTATGTACCTTTACTATACACTGCAAATATATTCATTCTGAAGTCTGAGGACACCAGTTTGTCCTATCCCAATCTCAGTCTTTGTCTGACCCAACTCCACATAATTATTGCAACAGGTTATGGGCCACAGCCCTACAGACTAACACTGAATTCCAAATCCAACAATGCTCTATTCTAAATGTCATAGTGTTAACCATTTAACTCTCACAGTCATCAAACCCTGCATCAATCATGGATGAAGCAACATCACAATTGCTGATGGCAAAACTTGGAGTCATCAAGTATGCAGAATGGGAGAAGGCACTGATGCAGAATGGGAGAAGGCAATGATGCAGAATGGGAGAAGGCAATGTTCAGATGACTGATGTCAGTTGGTGGGGTGCACATAGATACCAGAGAAGAGCTTCCCCCTCTTTTAGAACCTGATAATCCCAATTCCATTGCCACATGGAACTCATGCCTGCTCCAAAGTGATTGTGTAGCAGGAGAGATTTATCAATGGCTGGATAAGGGAAACAAAATTCATGTAGATGTAATCAGAAGCAAGCCAACCCTGGTGTAGGCAAAACTTAGAGAGATTCACTTCAAGTCAGTGCCAAATGCTTGTTTTAACTCACTAAGTGACCTCTT
Source organism: Termitomyces sp. MG16 (assembly GCA_003313075.1). Classification (NCBI taxonomy): domain Eukaryota; kingdom Fungi; phylum Basidiomycota; class Agaricomycetes; order Agaricales; family Lyophyllaceae; genus Termitomyces; species Termitomyces sp. MG16. The sequence continues at coordinate 15,505 of QGOA01006894.1, forward strand.
CAATATACAGCTATGTGACAATGAGACCCTAAAACAGCTCTGCACATATGTAAAGGATCTATGCAGCACATCTGCTTACTTGGACCACCACCTGCCATGGGACCAGATGGTGTATTTAGCCCTAGTTACACCCTAAAGATGCTTGATGATGAACTGTGCTCTATGGCAATGCTCCATGCTCTCCCCCATGACAAATATTCATCATTTATCTCATTGGTTCTCATGCTAAATGATCTATCTAACAAGGCCATCAAAGAAGCATTCTGAACAGAGGAAGTACAGTGAACCGCAGCTGAAGAGGAAAGCACAGCAGCAGCCACTGCTGCCAGGGCCATCAAGTGTTACCTCTGTAATGGCAAGCATAAGATCACAGATTGCCTAGTCCTTCAGTCTGCATGCATGCATGTTAAAAAAGACAAAGGGAACTCTAAAACTAAGAAGCAAGAAGGCCATTGTGGAGGCAATTCAGCAGCAAAAGCTTTGGAAGCTCAGAAGACCAAAGAAGGCTATGATGGCCTTGCCATGAAAGCTGATGCCACAGTTTATAGATCATCACTATCACTAGCCATGCCATCTGATATATACTAGAATACAGAATCAGGTGCCACAAGTTCTATAACACAACATCAAGGATGGTTCTTGCCTGAGACATTCAAAGTCTGGAGAGTACCAATACATTTGGCCAATAATGCAATGATATATTCTGAAGGCAAGGAATTGGTTAGATTCAGGCCCAAAGGAGAGAGCCAAGGCAAAAAAGGCTGTTTAATGATGTCATTTTCACAAATGTTTTATTTGTATTTGAGCTATCCAACAATCTGCTGTCTATCACTGCTTTCTCTGTACACTATGGTCTTGTTATCACATTTAATGGACATAAGGTTTTATTCTCAATCTAAGATGAGCTAGTCTTCACAGCAACCATCAATAAGACTTTGACATCTTACCTTGATTGACACACAATAAAGAGAAAGGCTCACTGGGATGCTTATAGTTTGGGATCTTTATTGGATATCCCAACGATCATGTGGGCTGGAAGGTCTATATTTCTAAAACCAGTGAGATATTTGTTTCCAGAGATGTGGTATTTGACAAAACATGCTTTCCTGGTATATCTTTAGCAAATGTTCCCCTGCTGCTGACAATACAGGTGTTTGACAATTTCTCAGATCTCAAATTTGATCTCAATACTAGCACAATCACCCCTCATGCCAACAAGCAGCAGACAGCTCACACTGACCCATTTGGAATCAATGAGCTGCTTACTCCCCTCACAAGTAATAGCAAAGATGAAGAACTAGGTAGAGAGCATCACAAATTGGTGGGAGTTGAACATGATTATACCACATGTGCACCACACCAACCATGACCCTTGCCACCACCAATACAGGGCAACTACAGAACTACTCACATTGTTGTGCAAGCACCACCACATGCTCCAGATCATGATGGCACCAGTATCTTGCATCTCAGGCCTCCTATACCAGCCATGGTACTATTTCATTGGTTGGATGGGATGTTGGGCTATGGAAAAGCATATGCTACATGGTTGAGAATGGTGATAAAATTTTTTTGTTAAGTATTGATTACAGGTCTTGTCTCCCATGCTTAGACTACTGGACCAAACCACTGACAACACATGCCTTGGAGGGTCTCAGCACTGAGGGGAAGGTGATGTCATAACCTCCCACTCTGGGATCCAGAGCCCCTTCCAGAACCTCCTTGCCAACTCCCATGACACACCTCTGCCAACACCTACTATTATGACTGCCATCACCCCCAACTCCACTATCATGCATGCCCCCTAGCCAGCCCTCACATCACAGACCCCAGGACCACCCATCATCATGGCCATTGCCCTACAATCAATGCTCAGATCACATTGATCACCCCAGCCATCATGCATCACAAATTCTATCAATTGATTGTGCATCCCACAAGTGCAATCCCCCAGTATACATGTGTTCTGTCATCTTGCTACCACTCATAGAGTCCCAGGAGTCATTGTAGACATCCTGGGATCCCCTCAGACCACTGGAGTAGACAACCATAGTACTTGTAGTCATAACCACCATCCTGCATTACCTAACAAATTACTGTTTGCATGCCTTCTGATTAACTGGTATGCATTGACTGGCATTCTTTGACTGACATGCGTACTTGAGATTGGTATGCACTTTGCAACTTAAAGTTTATTAACTCCAGTCTCATCTTAGAACTCCTAGTTCTCAACTTGGCCTTATCCTTGTCATTTTCTGGTTTCCTTTGACCCTGGACCAAATTCTTTCAACTCTAGACTTGTTCCCTTTTGCATCTTGAACTCTGGAGCACAGCCCAGAGTTCCAGATACCCAAGTACATGTAGATTAAGTCTACCTCATAAGGGCATTGTTTCACTTGGAAGGCCTTCAAGTCAGGAGTACCCTGACAAATAGCCCTTTTGTGGGGTTGAGGGAACACAATGTAGTAGACACAGCTTGATGTTCTTCTTGCTGTTGTTGTTCCAGGACTATGGGCTGCGCAGAGGCAGGCTCTGCATCAAGCAGTGATACGATGCTGTACCAGCAGTCAGGGACACACCATGCACCAGAAGTCAAAATAAACATTTAATTATGGGCTGAAAACTGTAAGCCTCCTGATAGCAGTCTCAACAAATTATATCTCCAAAAACACCCCAATAAATACACAGAAAAGTACAGAACAACAGGCAGGGACCGGCTCAAACTATCAGCTCAACAATAGTCCAACCACTGTAATAGGGAGGGGAAGCATGGGAGCTGGCAGAAGTGACAAAATGGGATCAAATTGTGGTGATCTAGATCAAAGATCAGATCTGACAATGACACAACCGAAAGGGGAAAGAAGAGAAGCATGGAATGCAGGGAAGTGCTAAAAGGGGAAAAGAAGGATCTATGAATGGGATCGTGCTAAATGGAGCAGAAGCAAATGGGGAAGTGGCAATCAGAAACATCTGGAGGAATGGTGGAACAAGAAGTTGAATGGTGGAACTGGTGTCACCAAAACAGACCTTCCAAAAGGGAAATTGGACTATCAGATATGTTCCAGAGGTTGGGGAATTTACAACAAAGGGTCATGTGTAGATAGTGGTCTGTGCACCAGAAAAACAGTATAAATAGCCCAAGTTTAGTAGAGAATAGACAGGTAACTGATAGGCAAAGGCTCGGTGATTCCCAGGGAGTGAATTGCTTAGGCTGGAGTTTGTTGAGAACCCTCTGCATTCTGGAAGATTAGGATTTGCACTCAAAACATTAATACATCAACTTCATCATCAAGTCAGTGTGAATTGAGAGTCATACTCTACACCAGCAAGCCCCAGAACTAAAGTAATACTTATACCAAGTACTACAGCAGTCTGCAGGGTTGTTGAGGTCAAGGAGAGGGAGATATGTGAACTTTATCAATCAGAGTCTGGAATTGCTTTCATGGGATTGTATTGCACCTGTACTTGAGCATTGTCTGTTCTGGGAGCTTGCAGGCAAATTGTTCCTCAAACTCAACCAGGCAGTTAAGATTTGCAAAGTAGTGGAGAAGGATGCAAGTAACCTTAGCAGGGTATCAGAGCAAAAGGGCCTTTGCTGGAGAGTACAAGTTGGGCCCACTGAGGGAGAATGGTGTTTCTAGTAGACTCTTAAGAATTGTCTGATATGAGGGTCCATCCATGATTTGCACTGCTATCAGAGTGGGGGAGACCCCAACTAACTGAGAGGCCAGAATCATACTAGAAGGGGTCTGAAGTTTGTATAGGAGAGATAGATAGAGAGGTCAGGCAGTTTGAGCAGAGTAGTGGTCAGGTACAAGACATTTGGCAGCCAGTCTGGTATCTGGAGGAGTAGTAGTTTTGAGTATACATAGCCATTAAAAACAGTGTAAGGAAGAATCTTAATATTATGTCAGGTTCCACTGACTCAGAGGCCTTCCAAGTATCAGGAGACTGGTCTCCAGACCATGCCCATCTTTATTCCAAGCTTAGTCTGATGACATGCCTGCTTTTAGCACATCCAAATGACTGCTCAGCCTATCCTATTTCTTTTTGTCTTCTAGTAGTCCACCTGGATGAGTCATATGCATGGATCTTACTTAGCATCAATCATTGTCAGTCATACTCCATTACATATCAGGGCCTGATTAGTTAAACAGTATTAGGAATAGCACAGCCATCAATGTAGTAGATAAAGGCAGTCTATAGATAATATATCTCCAGGCTGAACAATAGCTGGTCTACACACTGAACCAACTGTAAGCTCTCTAGCAACATTAAACCACTCAGTTAGCCTTGCCAGTCTCTTGCCTAACTCTTGCTTGTCTATGATGTGGACTCATGTGCTATACTACATGTACTTGGGGTGTCTGGTGCTCCAGTATGTGCTTTGGGGTGCAACATAGTGAAAAGAAACAAGTCTGGAGCTGAAAGACTTTGTCCAGAGTTGGGGTCAACAAGATAAGCAAGTCAAATGAGGTCAAGTCAAGGATAGAGAGTTCTTAGACAAGAACAGAGTTAAAGTTTTTTTAGAGTCATACAATGCATGCCAGTCGGAGTACTGTAGTACTTGGTTGCAAGTAGTACTAATAGTTCTGGGGCTTGATAGGTTAGAAAGTCCCCTCCAATACACACATGTTGTTCTCAGATCTCAGCAAAATGAATGCAAATTTGATCGCTTTTGAATCTCCCATTGAAAAGGTTTACCATATACTAATTTCTCCAAGGGCTGATATGGATGATGTTTTAGCTATTCTATTTACAGGGCCTTGTCAACCTACTGGGGAAAATCTCAAACAATTGCCTTTGCTTGTCTACCAAAATGCTGTGAAGCAGGCATTGGAATGGCTCAAGCTTAATCACTCTGCTTATATGGACATAGAAATATCTGATAGCAATCTTGACGACTATCCAGAAGATACACCACCTGTAAAGATCATTTACAAAGAGTCTCTGGAGGAAAACAGAACAGTAAACCCTGCTGTTTATAAAGTTAATAGAGACAATGGGGTATCAGCCAGTGATTGTCCTTTTGTCATAGATGAACTGACAGGCAAGAGCCTATCAGCAAAATCAAAAGATAAGCTTAAAGGCATTGCTTTGAAGCACTGGCACTCCAATGGCAAAGCACTGCTAGTTGGACATTCATTCTGTCCAGTTAATTGAATGAAGGATACAACTATTTATCCCTAAGTATTTCCCTGATTGTTTCCATATAGCTTCAGGGGTCCAGGCTATATAAAAGGCTGTATTTCTTATCAGACACCCTATATATCTGTACTATGCCAGTGATAATATAAAGTTTGAACCTGATGTATTGTTACCTTCTGACACTGCATATTGACTTATTGCACATAATCCTGTTGCAGAGGCCAGAATTTTCCATTTTATGGTGTCTGCTTTCATAAAGCACATATTGAGTGTCCATACTAAACATGAAGACTTGTATGGTCACACATATGCATACTACATATACATCATATAAGAAAGACAGAAGTAAAAAATTAGGCAAAGAGAATAAAGAGTGTCTAAACAACAAATGGAGCAGATGTAAGGCTCGGTTTTCCAAAGAATTCTTCCTACAGACTGAAGTTGGCTCTCTAACAGGTGCATTCAATATGTGTAAAGCAGAATTATGGCTAAATACATTCACTGCATCTTTGAGTTATTTGTTTAGATGCAATACTAATGTAACTAGTCTTTGTTTGGGAACAGTAGTCAGGGGTGTTCTTTTATATGTCACTAAATATATAACTAAATTGTTACTTAAAAGGTACACAGCATTTGAGGCCGTTAGCACAGTGCTCATAAAATACCAAGATATTGTTAATGGACCTCTCCTACAGCAAGAAAAGATAAGGTCTTTCATGACAAAAATGACTAGTGTAATAAGTGTAAAGTCAGAAATTGGTTCCCCAATAATATGTATATACCTTCTTAGTAACCCTGATCATTACACCAATCATAAATTCACCAATATTCATTGGCCCAGCTTTATCCATGAGGTTAAATATGCTTGGCCCAACAATCAGCCAACTTACATTTCATACAGATTTGACAAAATAGTAATCATCAGAAAGAAAAGCCAAGTGGTGGGACTATCTCCTGTGTTTGACTACATATACTGTGGCATAGAATTGTGCAACATGACATTGTACAAATGAGCTTCTAGATGCAAACAAGTAAAATCAACTTGTAAAGAGAACAAAAGTTCTAAGTCTAAATTGGCCAACACACTGACCATCAACTTTACAGATAATCATCCCTTGTCAGACTCTCATGCTATCCTTATATATCTACCAGGGCAGAAGCACATGCCCAATTTCATAGATCCTACTCTTCCAAAGTGTAATAAAGGAGATAGAGATGAATACTGCATCACAATGCTTACCTTATTCAAGCTTAAGAACAAGCATGATTTATAGAGCACAGCATTCAACAACCATCATTTTACTGAAAGGCAATTGTGTCTTATGGCTAATATAAATATTAAATATGAGTGTATGAATGCCCGTGATGACTTGTATGCATAGCTGAGGCAAGGCGGTGTGACATTCCCAGAAATAGACAATTCAGTTTTCAATGTCAGATATATCAAACAAAAGGATCATATGGACAATGAAGATAACAGACAATCTGAGGACTATGGGATAGACCTTGACCATAGTAATGAGCTTGGCAAAATTGAACTAAAACATTGAAGAGACATGGCTATTATAACTTCCACCATGACGAGCCTGAATTGAGATAAGCCTGTAATAGGCCAAACTTCTCCTGTTACAACAAAGCATTCATCTTTAGTGTAAGATATGCCTGGTACTTACTAGAGACATAAGGTCAGTGAAACTTGTTCATCCATACTAAAAGATAGACAAAAAGACATGTCATCTGTCCATGAATAGCGCATTGGAAGATCAGACAAACAAAACAAGCCAGGCATTGTAGAAATATGTGATTGTAGTTTTCTAGAGAAAAAACATTTAAATATCAAATAGGAACCCACTATATTCAAAATTACTACCAGTCAATCTCAATGATGAATAAACCAGAGCATTTAGAATAGTGGCTAACTACACTGCCACTTCTAAACCCAAACAGTTGAGAATGTATATGGGAGGTATGAGGGCACCAGAAAAACACAGGTGCTTAAGGTGCTGTCCCAATACTTTGCAGCCTGTGGAGAATCTCATAGGTTTGCAGTGGTTGCTCCTACTGGCACTGCAGCATCACTGTTAGGTAGATCAACTTACCATTATCTGTTTGGAATCAATAATATGATATGTGACTCTCTGACACAACTGGCTCAAGTAAAATCATGCCTTATTGGGGTGCAATATGTATTTTTTGACAAAGTATCCATGTTGTTTTGCAGAGATATATACAAGATATTAGTGTGCCTTGCTCAGATTACAGGTCTGTCACACTTCCTTTTTAGTGTTATGAACATAGTGTTTGCTGGCAATTTTGCCCAGCTGCTGCTAGTAACTGGCCATAAGAATGCAGTGCTGTACAGTCACAGTGTGGATATGCAATCTATAGATCTAAACAAATAAAAAGCTGCATTGGATAAAGCAGTTTGGCACCAGGTTACTACAGTAGTCATATTGAGACAGAATATGAGACAGACAATGCAAAGTCCAGATGATAAATCTTTTAGAACTGCCCTTGCTAACATGAGGTATTGAGCATGCATCAAAGATGATATCCAGTTCCTGGAGTCTTGGCAAGTCTCCAACCTTTCCGAGTCCTTGCTTCTCAATAATGACTTCCATAATGTGTCTATCATATCAGCACACAACATAGATAAAAATGCTGTCAATGCTGTCAATGTGGTTGAAAGTAGTAGATTTGCCCTGGAGAGTAGACTCGAGCTGACAGATTTCTTTAGTGAAGATACTGTACTTGACAAGAGTAATAAGAGCACATGCAAAGGTAAAGATCAAGGAGCATCAGGTAGAAACAGAGTTCCTCTATACTCCTCTATTCAGAATATTCTATAGGAGCAGCCTCCTTCATCCACATTTGGTCAAGTTGCAGGCAAATTATTGCTATGCATTGGCTGACCTATTATTATTCCAACTAACATTGCCACAGAGCTCTGTATCACAAATGGTCAAGAAGGTTATGTATATAGATGGAAGTCATGTACAGGTTCTATTGGTCAATGTATAATAGATACACTGCACTGCATAGGTCTTACACAGCCAGCAAGGAGTCTAAGTGAGTAATGACATTTCCATCTATCCTTTATGTTTATTTTTATGACTTTTATCTTGTATAAGTGGTGCATGTGCCATTCTCAATTCATGAAACAATAAATAACAAAAATGCACTTGAAAAAAATATTAGTTAAAAATACATGAACTTTGTAGAGGACTCAAAACTATCTGTATGGACACAACACTCTTATCGTTACTTACATACAAACTCAGAGTTTATTTTTATTTATTCATCTAAGCAATGTAGCTGTGGCTATGTCTTCATAGTGGTCATAGAAGTAGAAGCTTGATGCCATCATAACAAAAGAGTAGATAATAAAAACATTTCAACCATTGATACGACGCTGTACCAGCAGTCAGAGACACACCATGCACCAGAAGTCAAAATAATCATTTAATTATGGGCTGAAAACTGTAAGCCTCCTGGTAGAAGTCTCAACAAAAATATATCTCCAAAACACCCCAATAAATACACAGAAAAGTACAGAACAACAGGCAAGGACCAGCTCAAACTATCAGCTCAACAATAGTCCAACCATTGTAATGGGGAGGGGAAGCATGGAAGCTGGCAGAGCGGACAGAATAGGAGGAAATTGGAATATTATTATTGTCATTGACAATTATAATAACTCAATTTCATCATCAAATCGGTCAATGTTCAAGTTGACATAACCAGAATGGTAAAAGAAAAGAAGCAGGGAATGCAGGAAAGCACTAAAAGAGAAAAGAAGGATCTATGAATAGGATTGTGCTAAATGAAGCTCAAGCAAATGGGGAAGTGGCAATCAGAAACATCCGGAGGAATGGTGGAACTGGTGGCACTGAAACAGGCTTCCCAAAAGGGAAATTGGACTATCAAATATGTTCTGGAGGCTGGAGAGTTTACAACAAAGAGTCATATGTAGATAGTGGTCTGTGCACCAGAAAAACAGTATAAATAGCCCAAGTTTAGTAGAGAATAGACAGGCAATTGATAGGCAAAGGCTCAGTGATTCCCAGGGAGTGCATTGCTTAGGCCGGAGTTTGTTGAGAAACCTCCATTTTCTGGAATATTATTATTCTCATTCAACGTTATAATACCTCAAAGTCTCCGCTTTCTGCAAGATTATTGAAAGCAGTCAACATTATAAGAGCTCAAAACCTCTGCTTTCAGCAAAATTATTAAAGGCATTCACAACAATAATTATCCATTTTGTTGTCAAAGTCAGTGTGAATTGAAGGTCATATTCTACACTAGCGAACCCCAGAACTATCAGTAATACTTACACCAAGTACTACAGTCCCTGCTTCTACTTCTCCAGGTGTTTTTCTGTACTGCTCCAGCCAGTTTGCATTAGGTTGGTTCTGGGCAGTTTCAGGCTTCTGCTGTATCCTCTTGTAAAATATACATATATTCTCTTTTGTGTGCTGCTAGCTCTGCAATTTAAAATGCTATGTTTATCCATGCCTGGCTAGGTATGTTTTGAAAATGCTTGATGCTTTATGTAAGTACTTGTATCTATTGTGTGGCTGCACTTTGTTGTTTTTGATAGGCTGTCTGTCCTGTCCTATACTAGGCTTTATGTCTATGCTTTTTGTATGCTATATCATTGTAGCAAATGCACTTGCTCTGCATCAGCTGCTGCATCTTCTTCTATCCAGCTGCCTATGGAGAAACAGCATAAGTGCATCACCTTACATCCCTCTGCTCAGAGCATCTCCAAGGATGGGGAATCCTCTGATGAGGAGCCCAGCATGACCTAGATGACTCTCCCAGTTGTGTCATCTCTCAAATGATACATACAGATGATATCATCTCTGATCTTTCTGCTCCTGATCTGATCTCATTCTCTTCTCCTTGAAGTACCTCTCTCAGTGCCCATACTGCCTCTCTCTTCCATATTCACATCATTCCTTTCTCTCTTCAGTAATTACCTCCCACCAGGCCCTCTGCTGCCTCTCCAAGCTTCTGTCCCCCTGACAAAACCAGCCATTGCTGCTCAGTTTCTTTCTCAACTCTCTTTGGCCACAGTGGAGGAGTACATGCATGGCCTTTTCACATTCTGGGATCACTACTTCAAGTCAGTCCATAGTTACTCCATTGCTACTCCCTGTGATTAACATTATGCCAGCTACACCCTCTTTGGGTATGGCCAGAAGGCAGATCTCCAGCACTTTACACCCTGCCTTGGTTGATTCACACTCTGAGGCAGCTCCTTTTACATGGAGCATTACTGCTCTGATCACTTTAAATCAGAATCCTCCAGGTGTTTCTTAACCCACTGCAGCCCCCTTACTTATTCTTTCCACCATTTCCAGACCTCCCACTTCAATGATGAAGCTGGATCCAAATGTCATGCCCATTCCTTTATGGGTCCAGTGTGTCTTCAATGTAGTCTGCACTACCTATGTCTCCCTAGATGCCTCACTACTGCAGCCTGCCACTGTGCTCTTACCTCTACAAGCTGACAGGGCAATTTGTCACTATCACTCACCCTTTCCAGAGAACTTCAGGTCTCAAATGCAAAGTTTGATCTCAGCAAGGAGTGCCACCTTCCAGCTTTTGAATTTATGCAGGCATCCACTACACTTGTTTGGGTCATCTGCAACTGTCTCCAAGCTGGCCTGGATGGTCATATTGGCAGACCTACTGCTCATGCCATTGCAAATTGTTTCCAGAATTATGAGTGCATCCAACAGTGTCAGGATCTCAGTGACAACTTCCAAGTCTACCTAGCATATGACATCTTCCTCCATGATGTGTACCTCCAGGCTCAGGGGTAATCTACATATGGATCTTCAAAAAATTCAGGCCTCAATCCTGGTGAAGGCCTGTGTCTATGCACAATGCTGCAGTACTCTGTTGTGACTGGAATCTGACCCCAGCATTCAGAGAAAGTATCCAGTTCTACAGAAAGTGGATTTAAATGCAAGAACAGCTACATGAGATCCCAACATTCCTGATTCATCAAGAATCAAGGTATCTTGGATATAGCAATCTAATTCTGATGCAAAAAATAAATCTGCAACTATTTCGCTGTCCCACCAAACAATTTGCTCTGTGTGTTTGCAAGTAGTGGATCTGCCAGGGGCTGCCAGTGGATGCTTCTAGTCCTGGAAAAGTTGTGGTCAATAGACAAGACAGAACATGTCTCAATAGCAAACAATATAGTCTGCCTGTTGCTGCTTCTATTGTCAGTTCCATTGCTGGGTCCATCAATCCTTCTTGGATGGGCAAATTGACAGGCATAAAGTCCCTTATCAATAGTATTGATGGTGAGCAACCTGATCCTCAAGACTGCCTCTCCATGGCCAATCCTACCACTCTCTCTGATGTCAACTCTCCCCAATGGCCATTCTTAACTCATATAAAACTCTGGAATCCACAACATCCTTTCCACCACCTATACAGTAAAGATAGCCTCACAATAAAACACTCTTGCATTGTGGTTCAAGCAGCATCTCAACTTCTTTCCACTCCAGCATCTCATATTTGCTGGACATTTATGGTACTGGAGGCATCTGACAATGACCAGGTAGATATTCCTAATCCATCCATTCAGAATCCAGACTTAGAGGTCATGGAATTTGAACTGGTCCATTTGAGAGATGCAGGTAATTTTGCCAGTAGAAGTGAAGACATCATCCCTCCTTTGTTCATTGCTGCAGAAGAGAATGGATATGCAAGACAAAAATTTGCCACCTCTATTACTATTGATGAAGAAGATATAGCAGAAGGACTGACAGAAATTTAGACTGTGGCAGCTAGTAACAGAAGATGCATGATAGTCAGTAGTGGCAGATGTATAGTGGTTGGTAGCAGCAGATGTATGGTGGCTGGTAATGGAGAAACTCTTTCACCACTATTTGTTTTGACAGCTAAAGAGACAGATGGAGGCATGGCAGCCTTGGATAAAGAAACTGTTCTACCACTATTTGTTTCAATAGCTGAACAGAGAGCATTCAAGACTGCAGTGAGCATGGATAGCAAAAGCATTCTGCCACTCTTTCAAGCACAGAAGAACTAGCAACAGAAGATGATGATATTCTGTTGCTCTTCCTTCTATTCCAGTCTTCCCCCTTTCAACAATCTCATTTTCTAAGCCTACCTACTGGTAACAATGTCCTGGAGTAGGAAGCATAACATATGACTTGATGTGAGCATAAGAGAAAAATCAATGAATTCTATCAACAACATGAGTCATAATTTGGCACTGGTCAACCAGAGTTCATTTCTGTCAACGGAACAAGAGTTTTGCTCTTGAACACAACAACATGGTGGATGTAGGCCTATTAGTTCTTTCAATCTGGCTGATTGTACTGATGATGTGTCTGATGATATGTCAGAGTCACCCTGACTATCTTTATCATCATGCTTACCAGACCTCAGACACCATATACACCAAACAGCTTTGCATTCTGAACAGAAGACTACCTACATAATGAGGATGTCTTCTATTTTGATGGGTTACATAGATCTAATGCAGAGGATGAATTCATATCAGAAGGTTAATTTAATCAATAGTCACTACAATTAATTACTTTTTTGTTGAGATTAACCATCTAGTTTTGCTAACAAAGAATGCATCATAAATTCATTTGATCCATTCATCTGCTCATGGATAGGATGCAGGTCTGCTAGACAAGTTCTGAAAATAAATATCATGTAACCCTGTTTAAAAAAATAAGTCAAGAATTTTGATTGATTACCACATATTAGTAAATAACAATTAGTTAAACAGGTCAAAAAACCAAACACTAGTTACAATGGATGTACTAAGTGGGAGTTAAATTCTTCTATTATTCACATCATGGAATTTCAAGTGAGAAATATACCACTAAACCACAAGGGCTTAACATATCTAGTATCATCAATGGTACAGCAGTTCATAGATTGGATGCATTTGTAAGGGGGAGTCAAACCCTCCTATTGTGCACTATGTGAAATATCAATTGGCAAATGTTCTACTAGGCCACAGTGCTTTGCTAACTGGTATAGTTTAAATATAAATTAGTTCTGCAGGTTAAAAGACACCATTATCTATCATTAGGTCAAAAGGACAGCATTAGAGGCTATTATGATGCACTATGGGGGAGTTGAACCTGCCTCTTGTGCACAATATAGAATATCAATTTATACATTCCACTGGACTACAAGAGCTTTCTAAAAGTTGGTATGGTGTAAATATAGATTGGTCAAAAAACACTATCACATGTTATTAGGTTGGTAAATTCATTTGATCTGTTCATCTGCTCCTAGATGGAGCTTTCTCAGCCTTTGTGTTTCTCCAGGCAGTGATAGGACCACACACAGGCTAGGTGCATCAATGGCAGGCTCAGCATTGGCTCCAGACATCTTGCCACACTTGTTCTGAACTTAGTGTGCATGAGTTATCCATTTTAGGCCTTACTCAATGGCCTTGCATGGCAAGCAAGAAATCCAATCAGTGATAGCACTGGTGGCAGCTAGAATGACAGGTGGCAGTTGGCATCACACCATTGGCAAGCATTGACAGATGGCATCACTTCTTCAGCACATGGTACAGCTAGCCAGCAGCAGCACTTGCAACTTGGAATGATGGTATTTCCCCATAACTGACAGCCTGGTATTTCACCTTGGTGCCTGATGTTGCTTGGTGCCCTCTCTTTTTCCAGACAGACAGTATTCTTGTTAACTTCTTATTATTTAATTTAATGCACAGCATTGACTTATATTCTTTACAGTTTACCACTCCTTGGCAACACTTAGCAACTTAGCAATGGTGAACTCTTTTTACTATAAATACTTACTATTATTACTAGTTAAAAGATGAACAACAGAGTATCCAATTCAGACCCCACTTCTGCTCAGTTCACCTTACAGTTCAGATTTCTTTTGTGCTGATTTAGTTCAAAATTACCAATTGTCTGAACACCTCTAGCCTGCTTGCCACAGTCACACATATGGAATCTATGTGCCTTGCACCTATAGCAGACATTATGCAGCTTAGTCATTGCTAAGCCTCTAGTTTTCTTGCCACACTTAACTCATAGCTATTCCCTTCCTTATTTAGGTGCATCTATTCACTAGCACACTTTCCTTACTGCATGTCTCTTGCCAACTTTTCTTCTTGACCTTCACCAAATCTTGCTGTTTAACTCATTTCTGACTTGTTCTCTGGGACCTGCCTGAGACTTCCTCAAACACTTAGTGCACCCAACATATATTTTCTGGTCAGTAGCCACAAATTGTGTCTGCTACTGATCAACTTTTGGGTGTCATCAGCAGGTTACCAGGAGGCCCCATTCTTGGTCTCACCAGGGCTCAAGCAGGGGTTAGGGCAGATGACAAGGCTGCTAGAGGCTTATCAGCATTGTAATATCCCAGCTCTTGGCACATGGTTTGAGAGGGTATTTTACTAGTTAGAGGAGGGTGCATTGCCTTTACTTAGATTTGTTAGAATGTCAGCAGCCTAAAAATTAACTAGATCCAAATGTATCCACAAACAAGTCATTGAAATCTCACTTCTGCATGAGCAAACATTATAGAAATCTCAGCATCTGTAGCTGCATTTATTCCCTGATATTCTGAGTATCCATCCTCAGCACATCCACCCTGAGGCTTTCGAGAACCAATAGCTCACATTTGTCTATATCACCAAGCCTCAAAGACATGCCCTTACTTTAAAGTTTGCAGATGTGATACTGCATCATGATGCTGAATCAAATGACCTAATGTCTTGGTTTCTGCAGCTTCAAATTGAACTGCACCAATCTATTTCTCATTGTAAGTCTTGAATATATTATTAAAAAAATCCTACCATTTCAGAGAGATTGTCTGCATTCAAAAGAATTACAACATCTTTTTTACATCGCAAATACACAGCTGGGCAGTGTGCAATCTTTCTGAGACCAAGTTCATCAGGTGAATAATATTTGTGATTAGAGGTAATTTTTTCCCAGTCTAATAAAATTTCAGCATACAAAGTTGAAGTAGATGAGATACTATACATACAAAAGAAGGCAAGTGATTGTTAAGAGGAGCACAAGTCAAGACATGTCCCTTCAGTTTTATATAGTCCTTTTTTTCTTTCACAAGCATAATCATTACACACTAATCTGCTTCAGGTAGATTTTTACACTTTTGGCAATTTTTAGCAGTCAATGAGGTGTTTGTGTCATCAATATCCATTTCAAATGAGGGATTTTTATCTGCTTTTGAGATTTGTCCGGATTTTGATTTGAAAGGCAAAGACATAGGGAATGGTTGTTGGAAAGCTTTATGTTTCACCCTAGTATTCTCTTTTTGAACAGATTGAGTTTTGCTCAAAATAAGAGCTAGCCGTGAATGCATTTTTTCTGGAGTATGCCTATACTTGGCAGGATTCAGACCATGTAGATGCTTGTGAGCCTTCTTAGTGTTCCAGTCACATGCCTAGAGCTTGTATTGAATATTGATTAAAAAGTGAATATAAGAATTTTCACCAGAATCCCTTGTTTTACAAGACTTGGCAATAGCCATGTATTCCAAGCATCATTAAAGTTACTGAGAGTCATTAAGAAGAAAATAGAAGATGGTCTTGATTCATTGGAAATGATGCATCCATCATTACTCAATCCTTGAAGCAGCAAATCAATACTATAAGAAGTTTGGGCCCGGTGGCACTGCTAAAAAATGATCAGCATTGTACTATATACTATAAAATCAAAAATCAACTTTTTGTGGAACATTATCAGATTGATCATGAAATGCCTCTGGTGCCCACTTATCAAAATCAAGGCCAAGAGATTCTTTCCAGGTATAATTCCAGAAACTCTTTGTAATATAAGATGCAGAACGTTCAAGTGTTGTGTCAGATGCACAGACTGAGAGAATAACAGTAGCTAGCCCAGATTTTTTTACATAAGTTTTCCAATAGTTATGTTGCCAGATTTCTCGTGATAAAGCTCCTATTTTATGCAGAGCTTCTACAACGTGCACTGGGCTATTAGAATACTATAGCAAATATTAATACTTGGTACATATACATTACATAGTATACTTACTTGAGAATCAGAAATATTCAGACGAAAAAACTCTCTAAAATCTTGTGCCATCTCCATACAAAGCTCAAGTTGTTTCTCTGGATGATTGATGTAAAAAGAATTCCATGAACTGTGTGTTCTGGATAAGAATGGAGGAGGTGATGCAAAAGTTGGAGCAGATTTAATTTGAAAATCAGAAGGTCCTGTTTCTTCATCCTCTTCATCATCAGAATCAACATCTGGAATCATCATGCTGTTTTTTGGTGGTGGCTACACTTCAGACTGAGTGATTATCTGTTTAGTAGTAATGCATACACTTGCCATATCCAAATGAATCTCCTGTTCTGTATGGAGAATATCAAGTGCAACATCTGGACGATTGCAGCTTTGATACCAGAGAACATTGATGAATAGAAATGCTGCTTGTGGCTCTGACATTTTGAGTCCACAACTAATTCTAGCCCACTAAACCAAGGGAAATCTCTGCTGAAATAAATGAGACATTGAAATCTATCAAAAAGACACAACACACCTGGGATTTGGAAACTGCAAGCAGCTTATCTTGTAAATCCTGCACAAGCTTGAAGAAATTTTTAGAGAACAGCCTTGGAGAGTTCATCTCCTTGTTATACCATTCTATAAAAACTCCTGTTACAATTGAATTCCAGATAAAGTCATAATTCTGGTCCAACAGCTTGGGAGCTACAACAAACATGATCACTACAGATCAGATGGCAAGTAAGAGCCTAGAATAACAAGCAATATCTCAGAAAATATAGATCACACTAGATCTCCAGTAGATCAGGTATGTGAAGAACAGATAGTGGTTGTCGAGAACAAAGAGTCAATTGACATGTGACAGATATATCAGGTATATGATGACATAGACTTTGTCTAAATACAGAACTTAAGTCACACAGCATACAAATAAATGATTGGGTATTTTAAATCAAAGGCTGATAGAAAAATTATTGTGTAAATAGCAAAAGATACTGTGGAGTAGACCGTACTTGTAAGACATCTTCCTTCATCTGTATCCCAGAACCAGACCAATCCATCGGAACCTAGTGCATACAGAAATGTTTATTCTAGATTGAAAGAAGTGGATGAAAGTTTTCAAGCATGCTGACTTGTGGTAGACCAATCTATTCAGGGTGTTGTGTATGGAACAACTCGAACATGTGAAGCTTTTGCAGGACACCTTTGATGCAGTTCAGCCGGTCGACTCTGATGATGACCTTGACACCGCTGAAGTACTGCTTGAGCTGCATGGTATGGTTTGGTATGGCTTCACGTTTGAGGTTCTGGAATTTGAAAAAGTGTCAGTGGTAGTCCCACAATGTGGACATGGAATGCACGTTGATGAAGGAGGCAAGCTCAATGCCAATAGGGAATATGCCACCTCTTCCTGGTCTTCAAAGGATTGCGCATCCTTCTGTTTGACAAGAATAAAAGACTAATAAACAGTTTTCTTTTCTCTGATTTCAGTATTCTTCTTGTGCTTTGGAACTGCTTTGATTTCAGGAGTTGCTGGGCCACCCTTGATTGTAACGGGGACACTACAAAGGATTTGGTCAAGACTGAGAATAGTGAATATGGCTTTTTAACATGCCTTTTTTTTTGTGCAATGGGATCAATGATCTTCTTGTTTTGCATCCAAATGGAATCCCACTCCATGGATATGACAGACTGGGAAGGACCTTGCAACAGCATGAACTGTGTAAGTGCATCAACTGTCATGCCATGACAGCAAATACCTGCATTGAGTCAAAATCCTGGACTGAATGAAGTGCTCAACTGCGACATACTATGCACAGTAGGTACATTGGGAAAACACGTACCCGCACTGGACATCCCAAACTCTAATGACCTTGTCACACCCCCCACTGATAACAAGCGCAAGTTAAGTTAGGTTATGTTAGGTTAGGTTAGTCTGAGACAAAGACAGACAAGACGAGACGTGCCTGAAGTTTGGTGCGGTGAGGGCCATGTTGCCGTTTGCATGGAGGGGTGCGGTGAGTTGCTCGGTGAGTACAGATAGTGCTTGGTTCATGAGATGGCTCGGTCTGTGTGGTGTGGTGTGGTGTGATGCATGGGGTGTTAGCGCGGGGAAACAAGAGGAGAGGAAAACATGGGGGGAGGCATACCAGATACATGATTGCATGCCATTGGATTGGGCAAGACCCCGCAAGCACACACAAGGAAGTGACCCTTGCAATACTGGAGCCTACAAGTGAAGCTATGGTTTAATCTGAGAAAATGCCCATTAGGACGGAGATGGTGTGGATCCCGGAGTTGGCTGAGGAGGCGCGAGAGATTGTGAGGAAGTTTGAGATTGGCACGGAGGGTCTGAGAGGGGATCAGGAGGTGTTGGATATGGTTTTGCAGCATATGTTGTGGGATCGGATGGAGTTGGTAGAAGAGAAATGGTTTGGGACTGAGGAGGAGGAGTTAAATGCGTAACATTGCATTGTAAACTTTTCTGAGGTCCGTTACATTACTTCTGTTGTTTACAACCTCATTCAACTCACTTCCTTTTGAAGAGCACCTTGGCCTTATGCCGCTGCAGATGGTCATAAATGGCAACTCACATGTGACTTCCTTCATGTGCCCAGCCCCGTATTGCAATGATGATGAGACGTGTTTAGAGCAGGACGTGCTTGTAGCGGATCCGCTTGATGAGAAGATGTTCAAGTTGTTCCAGAAGACGGTGATTGAGAATAGAAAAATCTTGATGGAGAGCTTCAGGCCTGTTCTGATGAAACTTGTGAGGACATGGGCTGCTTATGATGTACATTGTTTGATCATGCGATTTTGATGAGTTTGATATTGACAAGTTGTGTTCTTTTTTTCCATTTTGTTGTAGAGTTGTGTGCCAAAAGTGAAGACTGGGCATGTCATTCCGGGTGTTGACCTAAACCAAGTCACATTTCAACCTCTCAAAAGGAATGAACATATAATTTGCTGCAGTAGCAACACAAAACCAGTCTTTTCTATATCATGCAGTGATGAATGTAATAGATGGAGTACTTACGAGCACGTATTCTGGGCTTTAGGTAGACTTGGGGCCATGGTCAAAATCCTGCGATAAAATCCACTTCTGAAAGTGATGTACTTGCTCATAATCAAGAGCTTCGTGCCCTGGAATGTAGGCTTGGGGTCGGCCTTGAAGAACACATCAATGGTCACAAAGTGAGTGAATCTGCAAAGACAGAGTTCTAGAAACCGCGTGAACTTCAGTCTGAAGGATCACAGGCGAAAGAAACGTACTTTGAACATTTTATCTCCTGTGCACCTCCGCATTGGTCCTCCCATGCTTCCTAAAGAAATCCTCCAACCTCTTTTGTAACATCAGTTCTTCATCTGTGAACCCTTTCCATGTCCACCTCATACATAAAAAACAAGGAGACACAAAAACAGATGTTGATATGTTGTCTGTCTCAAATCAGAGACAGAGACAGAGGAAAGGGATGACAAATACACAAAATGTTTATTTGTTATTTAAAAATGTTCCAAGTCTACACATGATAAGCTGAAAACTGTAAGCTCTTGTTAAATGGTCAAAAACTGTAGACCGGGATGCACCTCAGGATATCAACCAGGACACCATCAGACCACACAGCCAGCACCTAAAATGACAAAGCTGATGACGAAACAAGGCAGCGGCAGGATTTGATGGTGATCTTGGCCAAATCACTGAGATCGATCTCATTTAGCAATCATGAGCTGATCATGATCGAAACTCAAGTATGCACATTGTTTGTAACGGAGTTACAGTTGAGTGAGAGCTTAAGGTTCACACTGCACAGAATCAGACCAGTCCGGTCTATTGACTATGTAGTATAAACACAAAATAAGCTGCTTAAT
>QGOA01006905.1:0-27949 GCA_003313075.1 Termitomyces sp. MG16
AATAATAATGAAATAATATATAAAGAAAATAAAAAATGAATGAAGAGAAGAGTACATACATACAAGTAATAAAATAAAAAGTAATAAAAGAAAAAGAAACATGTATGTAAAAGTTGGGGACTGGCACACATGTGCGCTGCTATGATTTATATATGTCATGTACCTGCTTCAAGATCTAGAATAGATCAAGGTTTTTCTGTGCAGTGTACTATGTGTGGGAAAAATGTCTTTGATTTTTGCTATCATGTGATTCTGTTTGTTCTTGTTTCCATGTGTTTTGAGACTTATCTCCACAGTCTTATTGGCAATTCAGATGTATTTAGACAAAATCATAGAATGTATATGTTAACTACAAAGTCTAGTGATCAAAGGAGATGGGCCGCTGCGATGCACAGCAAGACCAAGGTCTACGGGTTGTTAGAAATATGATGCTGTGTGGACATGGCAGTGTCAGCATAACATTGTCAGCATGACGTGCCAGCACGATATTCGAGGATACAGTAATTTAGGAAGAAATGAATAGATTTTGTCAACCTTTATGTAGATGTCAGTATCAAAACTGTATAGATTGATGTCCGTAAGCATAATAAAAAAAGCATAAATGTATCAAAAAAATATCATAAATTCGAAAAACCAGTCTTTAGTTCTCATTGTTGTCTCTGTATGTGTAGAACGTGTTTGCGTTGACATGGCCACCATACAGGAATAGATATATTCCTGTGCAATGCTGCCTCATGTTCATACCCTGTAAATGGGTTTATTCAACGAATCATAGCAAAAAAAAATGTGAACCTGTCTGTTGTAACAATTGGGTGCTTTCCTCCCCATAACTCCCTTACAGCACTTCAATGCACCAACAACGTACACGTATGCATGCCTAAGCATTTATCAGGCTTTTATAGCAAAAAAAGAAGACACAAGGCCACTTACTTCGTGCCTTCAATCACACCAGTCACTCTGCCTTCCCTTTTTCTCATTTTATGCAATGGATCGCCATCAATGGTTCAGAAAACTGCATGCAATGATTCATCAAAAGTTGAAGAGCAATTCATGGATGTTGTGAGGTCGAAAATAACATTGAATAAAATGTTCATGCTGGGCAACGTCTGGGATGCTGTGACAATCTCAATGCATTGAATCACGCATGATGGTCACAAATACCCTACCTGCACCTCAATGTTGCTCCTGTTGGCCTTTAAACAGCCAACGTTGTTTCCCTTTGTCATTCTTAATGTCCCTGTACATGGGTTAGATACATTGTGCCCTGCCTGCACCTCAATGTTGCTCCTGTTGGCCTGAAAACAGCCAACATCGGCCCTCTTCATCATTTTTGATGTCTCCACATATGGTTTGGATATATTTGGCATGTCCTAGAATAGAAATCATGAGGTTGGGACGTGGTTTACAAGTATGATGTGATGATTGATCACATAAAACCCACCCCCACATTATCATCACTCTCGTTGGCTGATATTAGCCCTCGCATGGTCCTTGGAGCATCTGCACGTAGGTTTGAGCTTGTATGCATGTTCTATTATTGAAATAATATGTTCAGAGCATAGCCAACAAGTCTTACGCAGCATTTTATCCCAAATACATCACCTACGCATCAGCATTGCTAAAGTCCCATGGCAAGAGCATGAAGACACTAACTATGTAATATAAAACCACAATGGTCTTTTTGTCCAGCATGTTGACAAGCTGCAAGCCATAAGCCGTAATGAACCTATTCAAGACCATCTACATCTTCATTGCTGACAGGGGCACAAGAGTGGATATTATCAGAAAAGGATATTGAGCAGGCATAGAATGAGGACTAGCAGGATACTGTGATGATATACAGACATTGTCATTAGTACCAAATACATTCATTGTGTTCCTAATATTTTCTGCATCTCCAGTTGGGTTATATCCAGGTACAATGAGGTCAGCTGAGGTAAAAATATTAGGAACCTTTGTTTTCAGATACCATGAAGCTTGAGCATGAGGATGAATGCTGAAGGTATGGCTGAGATAATGCAAAGCAGTCAATTCTACAAGCTCTATCACAGATTTAGCACCAAGAGGATGGTCTTGGCCATATTCAAGTTTTATGCGTAGATGAACAAAGGTACCGTCTGAGAAATCCAGAGACATTTAGAGTGATTGGTGAGAATTACATGTTGGCAAAGAAGGACAGACAGTCTTTTGCATCCCTGGCTGCATTTAAATGATGTGGTGTCCTGTGACCATGCACAGGAATCACCATTAAGCAGTTAACAAATTTGACTGGCTTACGTTAACACCAATGCAGTATGAGCACAATAGTTAATGATGTTCTCCCCTGCTGAATCCTGTAACAGAGGCTGAGGGGGGGGAAGATTGTGGGCAAGAAATAGAAATGGTGACTCTGATTCCTTGATATCTAGCAGAATAATGAATCATACATAGATGTTTGTTATTAAAGAAAAAGTAATGGACAACTTTGTATCTGTGTCAATATCAAATTGGGGCTTTTCATTTTTTTACCTGAATTGTGAGAGGAAGGGAAAATGAGCAAGTTTTTATACTTTACATTCTTCTTCTGTGTTTGAGACATAGGATATTCAATCACCAATTCCAAAGCTTATAATCAGCTGTGATCCAACAATGTCAATGCTGTCAAACCTAGAAAGAACTAATAAAAACAAACTGCCCTGTAGTTCTGGAGACACATAGTCTTTTGTCTATATGCCGACTTTACCCACATTTGCATTTGGCTGCATATGACCTGCCAGTGGGACTATATGAAGTTTTCAGAACATATAGCCATGCAGGTGAGAGGAGACATACCTAGCACTTTGAATGTTGACAATGCATGCTTGAGCGACTCCATGAGAGCAGATGCTGACAATGAAACTGCTCATGAATGCATGGGGATTGCCACAGATCTGTTAGGTCACGTTATATAAAGTCTTTCCATGCTCTAGTCTAGAATAAACTGCTGGTTCCAAAACTGGTTACATCAGAAAGTGCCAAATGTAGCAGTCTCAGCTCCTGCAACAGCTGACAAATAGTTATATATGTTTATCATTATTGTATGATTTGTATCTGATTGTCCAATCTGTTCTTATTCTGCAATTGTCACCATGGATGGTACAATGTCATCTAGCCACCCTTGCATTGACAACTCTAAGTTTTACAATCACTCTTGGTATTCAGATGTTGTTCCTAACACTCCTGACCTGTCCTCTCACTTTGACAACACACCTGTGGTGGCAAGTTGATTAGGTTTTTTTTATGCATGCTCTGCTGACCTATTCAAGGCTCTTGCATATGTATTGTCTGATGAAGAAAAAAATATTTCTCTTGCTAGCTGTTCAGATGTATTCTCCATATTTCAAGATACTATAAATGATGTCTCTATTTATTGTGTACCAAAAGATAAGGCACTCGAAGCCTTTTTCAAAGTCATTTTGTCATATTGTGTACTTGATATATACACCCTTGTGTGTGAGGATAAGATGTGCCCTTCACAAACCTCAGGGCCAATGACAGAGAATAGTCGATCAGTAGGTTCATCCCTATTACCCATTTCATTGATTGAGTTTGTATTTTAGCTGGTAAACCCTTTAAACTCACTCCCAAGCCTTATCAGGAAATTCCATAAAAATCTCGTACAACATCTGAATAAAATAAATGCTGAATCTAGAGGAGAACAACTGAGAGACCACCCCACCCCAAAGTTTCCAGGTCCATGCATGAAGCTGTATTCCAAACTCACTTCTCAGGTCAGCAATAAGGGTGTTCAAAACACCATAATCAATCTTACAAGTGCAGTGCTACATTTGAGTTGTCTATTGAAGGTAATCTTAATTGATATGAGTTTGAATGTCCATTAACGTTGCCTCAGAGTAACCTCTATTTACTGTCCGATATCATGGCAAATGAAAATATCATCATTGACAAGTATTGTCCTTCCTGTTCTTATTAGAATGTCTGCTCATTATCTTCAATGTGTATAGCAAAAGCAGGTCTAGCAACCAAGATCAATTAAAATATCTTTATACTGTGCATGGCAGTGCCATCGATGGTGCCAGTTCATATGGTTGCTCAACTATTATGCACAATGCACTTTATTTGGCATTGCTTGTATCTCTGTTCATGAGGCAGATCAAGCATTATGGCAAGTGTTATTCTCAGCAGCTCAGGATGGTGACCTGCTAACCGAGTTGTCATCTGCTTTGAGTACCCTGACTGATCAAATTAACGAAGTGGCACCTGCTTGGATTGAAATTGTATCTATTCCTTCCCCTTTTAAGAAGCATCTCTGCAATGCTTCGCTTGCTACTTTGACTCCTGCATTGACCACTTCAATGAGCGATGAAACTCAATGAGATGATAATGCAAGCCAGTTGTTTGGACACACTCCGTTCTCTATTGGATCAGATGTCTTACCAGGACCCTATAATTGCTTGGCAAGGCTGTCAGGTCACATAGATGTTCCTCATCCAACTGTTGGCGACAAGCCTGATGGTTATGAGCAGTCTTCACCTATGAGGCCTGAATTTTTTAACAACTCACCTGCTTCTCTGAATAGTACCATTGCCTTAGGGGACCTTATGGATATCACACCTGATGATTCCCATATTGACTCATCTTCTAGTACAGACACACTTGTCCATGCAGTGGAAAACACCACAAGTTCCAAAAACCTCAACCAGTTAACTGATGTACCTTCTTCTCCAAATAACGTCCATGCATCAGAGGATGCTATAGACGTATCACCCATTATTTCGAATCGTGACGTTGAGAATTCCCCTGAACCAGATCCTATGGATATGGCACCCACCATTTCAAACATCAAGGATTTCCCTGCAAGTGACCATGAGGTCAATCATATTAATTCCAATATGGCACCTGCTACTGGGGCATCTTCCTAATACAGAAGCACGAGATGGAGAACAGGTGACACCTGTAGTTACCAGTATTGGTTCATTAACTTTGGTCAATGCCTCCAAGACAGCAGTCAATGACGACCTGCCTTCTTTCAAACTGGTGGTGACTGTCAGCTCCGCTAAGACTTCTAAAAACAACCAGAGAAAATTGGCACATATTGCAGCTAAAAACAAGCAATGTAGTATGGAACCCTTGGTGCCTAGGAAGAGGAAAAGAAACTTTATGAGTAAGGTGCACATTGACTCAGATAGCATGAGCAAGTCTTACATGTTGGACTTGGATGGTGCCAGTGATTCCTCCAACGACTCTGCTGAGGTAACGGTGGTTGCTTTATCCCTTGAAAATGTTGAGACAGATTGGGGTTATATTGACCTGACCCTTGAGTCTATGGTGAGTGACTGTCTATGTATTGATCAACTAGTTGTGATTCTGGGTTTAGGATGATGAGGATAGCCATATGGTCAAAGATCTGAATTGTCTCAATTTCTCAGAATTATGGATTCTCCATGAAGGGGATACCATACAAATACCTTTGACTGGCAGCAATGGGATATTTGAATACATGCCAAAATTTCACATGTGTATATATTCTATTCTGTTATAGTAGCCTTCCATTCACTGCTCTGTAGCTCAACAGGGACCTTGTTTGGTTTTGCAGAATGTATGCTGCATCTGTTGCTCATCAGGATTGACCCTCGTCTGTGAAGGTGATGATTCAAACCAAGTATCACTCTTCATCTCCACTTGCTTTCTCATAAATATTGGCATCACAATCTTGTATTCTTGTTATTAGGAACCAGCATATTGACCTGGGCTTCAATGCACACTCCTTATCAGACGTATGTGTCCTGGACAATGTTATCCAGGTGCATAGTACATTTTCCTTTGTTTTATTATTATATTTAATTTAATTTAATTTATTTATTTTTTTTCCTGCAGATTTCACCATATCTGGTACTGAACGCTTGAAGCATGCAACCCCTCGGGATCTTTTAAGGACACTGGAATCTTTGTACCCAAGATCATTAAGTGCTTTGGATATTCCTGCTTCCCTAGAAACTTTTCCATGCCTCCTGTTCTCAAGCAACTCAGCTGTCTGAAAAAAAGTTCAAGGTCACAGGTACTGTAAAGTGGAGGATTTTTATCCAATTTTAGATATGCGATGGAATTTTGCATCTACCAGCGGAACCTACCATTACTGGCATATCGATGCCAATAGTTTTGCTACCTTTGTCTTTGTTGAGACTGGCACAAAGTTGTGGTTTGTGGTGTTGCCCAAATCTGGAAATTACAATGACTTCAGAGCCTGGGATCTTTATGTTAATGATTTTTACATCAGAAAGCCAAACAATGAAAAGTAGGACGTCGAGCTACTTGTTTTGCAGCTTGATTTCATGCTGTTTGTCCACTGGTTATTTCTTTTCCTTATATTATTTACTGATAATATATTATTACAGCATTATGCGCCTATGTCTACCTCATGCCGTAGTTACTCCCATACTAACAATATGCCATGGGGGTCATTTCTACAACACATTAACTCTCACTGCCTCGATAATTGGCTTATATTACCATTACATTGCTTCCACATCAATATCCAACACCGACCATGCCTCTACCTCATACACAGTGCTAATGCGCCGCCTCACCTATTTTGTACTTGTTCTTGTCAACTCTGTGACTGAACATGGTACATGTAGTCATCATCACATCTGTTTATACTGTTTCTTATGTGCAGATTACAACTATGGTCATGTTCTGGACACAAACTCATGAGACAGTGTGCTAATCCTTCTTTGTCTATGCAACTATTCTAAATTGCATGATGCACTTGTATCTACAAACTATGCTTGGAGCAGCAACCTTCAATCCTTTGAAGTGTCTGTCAAAAACCGGGTCCATGTATAAAGGCTTATGTACTGGTTCTTCTCCAATCACAAACTTGAAAGTGAGTCCAAGGGCAGTGTCATAACAGGTCTGCCTGCACTTGAATACATATTGTCTTGGTTCCTGGCTACACATGTGTGTGTACTTATGCACTACAAAAAGCTCACATGGCTAAATAATTTATGCAGGTCCAATGCAGACACCCCACCATCAACAACTTGTATCAACATTCAATCCATCCTCCATGATGGACCTGCCTGGAAGGCATACACCCTTGTCCATCCATGTCTTGGTGCTTCCAATGTTGATCCTGCCAAATTAACATTTGCCTGGAGGGGAAGCCAATACATTGTTTGCAGAGTTCCTACAGTTGGCTTTTGTGAGTGTTTTCTGTGTCTAAATCCTGACATTTTTCATCCTTCCTCAGCTTATCCATACATCGACAGTTATGTTTGGCAAGACTTCACAATTGCACACCAACTCGGTGTCATGCTTACAAATTTCAATCCCCAATGCAACAAGAACGCTGACTTGTCTTGCTGGGTTGAATTTTCTGTTGATGAATTGAAATCTTACAATGCCTGCCCCAAGTTTGGTTGTATCAACAACACCCCCCCAAATCTCCTGTACTCACTCCTACAAACATGCCCCCCATAGTTCCAGCCAAAGTGATACTTTGAGTAGCTCAAGCAGTGACAACAAATCATAGGACAGGCCTGGTAAGTTGCTCTGTACAGATTTCAATATTGTACTCATTTGCGTAATCTAGCTGCTAAGCAAATCCGGTGGTCCTAGTGGTTTTTTTTTATATTGTAGTTTATCTCACTGTGCTGTTGTTTATTTATTTATTTCTTTTCTTTTGTAAACTTAATATCGTGCAGACCATCAAACAAGATGGTATATCCAGTGTCTTTAATGCTTGAAAAGATTAAGACTGTTAAGTTGTTTACCATGCAGTACCTTATAAAAATGCTTGAGCCAGTATTTGTATTTATGTCAAGCTATAGTACTCTGCTGCTATAAGCTATCACTCCAGCCATGGTTTACATAAGCTGTTTCCACAGCAATATTTTATATAAGCAGTTGCTCTAGCAATGATTTATGTAATATGTCAGTCCGTTGATGTGATCACTCTGTCCTGATATATACAGCCAACATGGCTGTCCTGGAATTGCACTTTGACATATCAATCAAGCTCATAGATTCACTTTCCTTTATCATTTTATATCTAGTTGTCAATCTGTCATGATACCAAGATTCATTGGATGCAGATAAATAGCAGCTTGAAAAATGAGAGTTGCCAAAATATATAACTCTGTTTAGTTGTACTTACTCACACTTGGAGAATCAACCATTGTGATTTCAAGTCTTTTATCTACATCAACTGATACACTTAATATATCAAAATAGACAATCAGAGGTGCCATTAAAAACTGAGAAACCTTGATTAGTCATTTCGCACATGAATCACATCTTGTGCTTGTATAGCATCAAAAATCATCAACATGCTCACAAATGGAT
Source organism: Termitomyces sp. MG16 (assembly GCA_003313075.1). NCBI lineage: Eukaryota > Fungi > Basidiomycota > Agaricomycetes > Agaricales > Lyophyllaceae > Termitomyces > Termitomyces sp. MG16. The sequence goes on from QGOA01006905.1 coordinate 8,326, forward strand.
GGTCTTTCTGGCATCAGTATGATCATTACTGATTTTGATTTAACTCTCCGACAGGCCGTGGCATGGTGAGCTGGACAGATCATAAATGAATCAAGCACATCTGATGTATTGTGTAAGAAATTACCATCTTACTCACACAAGACACAGAATTTGCCAAATCGGTAGATTTCTCTGTACGTAGTGTAAGTAAAAAAAGTATCTACCCAAATATGAGTAAATACAGTATAATTTATAGGTAAATTAATTGGGGAAATAATTACTATTGTAATTATTTCCTATAATACAATATGCTTCCAACACCCCTAAGGGTGCGGTGTCAGGTAAAATAATGAATAGGGACCTCGAAGAGGTCCCCCTGTTACACACCCCCCTTTCAGACCATTGTACGGTCTGCAACGTTCGACTCTGTGGCCAACGATATCACTCCATGGTGGGTGCAATAGGCAATGCAACTGGCTCCTGCGGGCTAGACGGGTAGTCCTCCAGCTGGGGGGACTGCATGCGCTCATTGACCGATGGTGGCCTTGATGGCGGCGCTGAAGCCAGTGGTCTTGCCGGCACATCAGACTCCTGTGCTGGACCAGCGCCTGTGGTCAGACAACTCATGGGCAGGGGTCCATGTTGCTTCTGCCTCTTCCATAGATGATGCACGTTGGGGTCTGACCCAATGTAGTAATGCAGCCCATGGTTGGCGTAAAACCAGCACTGCTTGTCCTCCTCTTTCGCCAATAATATCCGAAGGTGATAAACATCTTCAGTGTTTGGTGTTCTCCAACCATCCCAGTCCGGTATAGCTGCCGCTACCCCATAACAATGCATTTGGACATGACGTTCATTATCAACATGAACGTATCGCGGCATGGCTGGACTAGGATGGAAAAATTGGTGTTCGAGAAACACCACTCCATACGTATACGCATGGTCAGCCCACTCCAGGAGGATGCGGTTGTGAAGCATCACCCAAATCACATTATCTTCCATAATGGTGCTCGCTGCCTCATCTGGGAAGATGGGCGTCATGATGGACACGGTAGTCCAAGGAGCTGGGACAAACAGATCGTTGGGATGGGCCACATAAAAGTCTTGTACTGCCTCATGGTACAATCTCGGCTTGGCCAACACCAGCGCCATTTGCCAGGCAAACAACGAGCAAGCCTTGCCCTGGGGGGACAAGGACCTAATCAGGGCATGGCCAAAAATGGTCCTCCAGTGCATGCGATATGCGGTGTCAAATGTGATCCTGGGGATGGCATTAGGCATGCCTGGATGCCCAAAGTACAGTGCATTCTGGGCCCATTTCTCCAGGGCCAGCGTCTTCTCAATCTGCTCGAAGCTGACACCTGCAAGCATCGTATTTTGATGGCTCCCCCACTCCTTTGTGCACACTATCCCGTCCAGGACAGGAAGGGACATCATCCTCATCACTGCTGATCATGTCTCAAATGGGGGGTCCACCAGGCTGTACTCACTATGGTTCAAGACCATCTTCATGGTTTTGTTGTGTGCACTGATGTCGCAGGCATTGCTCATGTGGCAGAACTCTCGATACAAGTGATAACTGGCAATCCTGTCGTCGGCTTGCATGTAACAATTACGAACTAGTTCCACCAGCTTGCGGAGTTGGAGGGGATTCATGGGGAACCCTCTAGGCACAACCTTACTGAGGGCTCCTTTTGCACCACCATACCCGCTCACATGGCTTGACTCATGGGCGTAGGCCTGTCGAGCCTCTGTTCCCACATACACGGTATTATTTCCAGACAAATAATAAAAATGCCAGTCCAACTCTCTATTGAAAAAGGAGTTAAGTTGTTCCACTGTGTGGTCCGCAAATATTTGAACACTGAGACTCAAGGAAATAATTCCTGTAGCTTCCTCAGCTTGTCTCTGCTTGTTCCATTTGAACTCAGCCTGTTCATTCTTCCTCCGCTTATTCTTCTTCATATTGCGAGTGACCTGCACTCTCCGCTCATGCTTCGACTCCTCCTCGTCAGGAGTGGCCTCATTCAAACTGATATAGTTCGCATCCTCGTCTTCACTATCCCCGTGGGGATAGGCTACCTTTGCTTCTCCTGCAACACCCATTGGTGCACCTAAAGGCACCACATTCTCTGCCTCGTTCTCTGTTCAAGGGTCGGCATCCAGCCACTTCTCTGGGTAGCTTTCTGCTGGTGGTTTGTACTCTACCAGGGGCTGGAACCTCAACACTCCTCCTGGCGCTCCTTGTGGCACATCTGCTGCAAACGTTACCATTTGCACCAAAAATTCATCCACCTGCTTCACTGCCCTCTCTTTCCTCTTCAGCGCTTGCGTTGAAGATATCGCACTCCTCACTGAACCTTGTCGGGACAATTCCAACGACGTTGATGGCCCACTTTCTCTCTCTATCCCATTACTCTACCTTCACAAGGTTGAGCGCTATCCTCTGCCCATGGTTGATCTGCCGGGGTTCTCTTCGATTCCAATTCCAGGGCAGATTCGGGCATGGCTGCCCGATGTTTCAGCGCCTTGTTAAAGGTTGCAATGGTATTATGCCGCTGCTCTTGCAGCAGCGCTATCTCGTCTAACAGCCCAGTGACCACTACTTGGGCCACTGTATCTCAAAGGAACTCAGTCTCAGGTAGCATGTGGTGACCTGCCTGTAACAACCATCTTCACAATGCCTCTGTGTGTGGCTCATCATGCCACTGATCCCTTTCTGACATCTGTTCCTTTCCTTTTCCTTTATCCTGAGTTGTCTCCTGCTTGGGAGACCGCTGCCTTGCCTCTCAATGCAACCCTTCCAGTGGGCCTCGTCTGCTCGACCTCTGATCCTCCTGCGACCTCTCCTGGGAGGATCCCCGAGGTACCTCTCTATTGTATTGCACCTTATATCATCCTTCTACTGGAGGCAAACTTTCTTTTCTCAGTCTACTCGCTCTCGCTTTCCCATCAACCTCCATAGGCTGATGAGTTCCTCCACTCTGCGTTTGGCCTTGTGCCATTCCTCCCATTTGCTGCCAGGGCTGCAACAGCGGCATCATCATTCCCCAGTTCGATCCTGCCCCTGCTGCCTGCTGACCCATGGGTACTGGCATCGGCATAAAGAACATGGGCATCTGCCCCTGCCCATAACTCTGCTGCGCCTGAGGGTACGCAAAGAAACTCCCCATACCCCCTTGTTGCAGCTGTGGCATTTGCTGCTGTTCTCTCAACTCTCCCCCACCACCAGAGCTCTGTGAGCTCTGGTTATCTCTCAAATAATGTTGGTCCTGGTGTGACGAAGACATAGCTGTGAGGTGTACAAACAATCGAATGACAAGACAAAAATTCCAAGTCAGCCGTAACACCGCCTTTGCTTACATCAGCACTTCCCCATTTGGCTGGCAATCCACCACATTCACATGGCTCCCTGAGCCCTGTCCTTCCTTGGCAACTCCAAATACTGATTCAAGGCAGCCAACTTGGCACATGCCTGATGCAGCTCCCATGTCATATCACCCAGACTCCACCGTACCTCATATTCCAGACCCCCAGCCTCGTTCCACCAATGGCCTACCAGGTCCTCGACAAACCACTCCTGATCATCCTTCACCCTGAAGTTATAAGCTTCCGGGACCACCCATCCAGGAAACAATGCATTATCATTTGGCCTGAAGGGTTAAAGTAGTGATACATGGAACTTCGGTACAATACGTCGTACCTGTAGCGCCATAGGCAACTCCAATACATAGTTCGACGTCTTCGGCTCAGCCTGTATAACCTTATACAGCCCAATATACTTCGGGCATAGCTTGCTCACCCTGCCCTTGGGTAGGTTCAAGTTTTGCATTGATAGATATACCAGCGCTCCTACGGCCAACAATGGCTCCTCCGCTCGCCTCTTATTTGCGTACTTTGATTGAAACACGTGTGCTTCAATGATTGCATCATGCATGTTTGCTAAATTCTCCAGGGCAGTCCACGCAAAGTCTTTAACTCCCTTATGCACTACTGCATCGGCATGCAACTCCTGAAGCATGGATGGCATGAACCCCCCATTCAACTCAAACGGGGCATACCCTGTTGTCTCCAACACACTAGCATTTATCGCAAACTCTGTCAGGGGTACTCGGTCTACCCAGTCCCACTGGTCTGGGCGCACTACTGTGCGCAATATCTGTGCCACATTACAGTTTGCTTGCTCCGTCTGTCCATCTGTCTGCGGATGGAACGATGTTGACATTAGCAGCTTTGCTCCCATCATCGCGTGAAGCTTCCACCACCACTTCAACGTGAACTTTGAATCCTGATCACTGAAGATTGAGCTAGGCAACCCATGCAACTGCACGATTTACTTCAAGTAAATCCATGAAAGCTCTGAGGCCTTCATTGTGGTGCACACTGGTATCAAGTGTACCATACTCGTTATCCTGCATATTACTACCCACAAGTAGTTGAACCTCTTGGACTTGGGAAATGGGCCAACAAAGTCCATCCCAATGGAATCCCATGGCTTCATGGGCACAGGCAGCGAATGCAGCTTGCCAGCCAGTTTACGGTTGGCCCCCTTTGCCCATTGGCACAACTCACAAGTTTTGCAGAATGCAAATATATCTGCATGCATCTTTGACCACCAATACCAATGTCGCACATATTCTAGTGTTTTCTGCAACCCAAAATGCCCAACTACCCCATGTGCCTGATTGATCACTTCTGTGATCAATGCGTGCTGCTGGGGCAAGCACAGAACCTGCTGGCCATTAGTGCTAGCAGTGTAGATCAGCTTCTGATGCACTGAAAAACTAGGGTGATCTTTGGGCTGCGCCAACACCTCTGTACACAACCTATCCTCTGAATACCCTAGTAGCACCGCCTTTCAAAACTCGGATCGATGATAGTCTCAAGGGGCAGACTTTGTCTCTGCAGGCGCACGTAGTGCATCTGCCAACCGCATATCTCCATCACCCATCTCCGCAGTGCTTCCACTGGAGCCTACCCTGGCCCCAGCGCCTACGACCTTGAGTCATTCCACCTCATTGTCCAGTGCCTCCTGCCGCTCTTGCAACCACTTACTGCGCCGATGCTCTCGAACCTGCATGGCTTGAATGTCTATCACATGATCCTTAATCTCCCGATACCGTTGGTAAGGAATGTCTTCCCCTTCTGGATCAATACGTATATCCACATTGACATAGCAATGAGCCTCATGGGCTTCATCCCATTGGTCACTCTCAAAGTAGTGTGACAAACAATCCGCTACCTTGTTAAGCTCCCCTTTGATATAAGTTATGTCAAACTTGTACCGCAACATGTAATCAATCTATCGCTGCTGATGTGATGATAAATTTGCCTGAGTCTTGAAGAACTCAAGAGCTTTGTGGTCGGTTATGATATGAATATCATACCCCATCAACTTGTCCTCCCATTTCAGGAGGGCCTCCAATATAGCCAAGATCTCCAACTCATGCACAGCATAATTCTGCTGCACATTTGTGAATTTCTTTGACATAAAACTGGCCAGGCGGCAAGTTTGCCAGGACTGTCCCTGTCCATACATTGCTCCTACTCCTGTCTTCAATGCATCACAAATGAGCCATATTGGTTCATCTCGTCACGGATCAATGGGATGTATGATCGGCGTGCAATCACATATCCTCTTAATCATGTCAAAGCAGCATTGGTGCAGTGGCCACCATACAAATGGCGCCCCATTTTGTGTGATGGCCATTAGTAGCCCTGTGTATGTTGTGACATCTGGCAGAAACATCAATATGTAGTTTACCAGCCCAACAAAGCGTTGCACATTGTTATAGTTTCGTGGCATCTGCCAGTCACGAATCCGATCCAATTTATCCTGGTCAGAATGAATACCTTCATCATCAATAACGTGTCCCAGGCAGTCCACCTGGTCTGCATATAATTTGCACTTCTTCCATTTCAAGTACAATAGGTTCGAACGTAAGCGCTCGAACACAACACGGAGATGCTTTTCATGCTCCTCAATGGAGTCCGAATAGATGAAGATGTCATCAAGATATATGTGCATGAATCATCCAATGACATCACGAAAGATCAACATCATCAACCTCTGAAAGGTTGCTGGGGCATTACAGTCACCTATCTGCATTATGTTGCTTACATATGTGCCAGTAATCGACAAAAACACAGTCTTCCCAACATTACTTTCCCGTATTCAGACCTGTTCGTATGCATCTGTCAGATTGATTTTCGACCTGACTTTTGCCTGTGCCATGTCCTCATGAATCACTTTCTGATCAGGAAGCGGGGTTACATCCTTAATGGTGTTATCATTGCGCTGGCGTGCATCCAGTGCTGTGTGTAACGTCTCATCCTTCTTTGGAATGCACAGCAATGGCGTGGCCTGCGACGCAGGTCTTGCCTCCCACCACCATGCTCTGAGGTAACGGTTTGTTTTATTCCGCAACTGTTGCTGTAGGGCCATGGGGCAACGTGGTAGATGGTACTTGTACTGTTTTGTATCATTGATTAGGTTAATTTCATGGTTAACCTCACGCCATGGCAGCAGCTCCTCCTTAGTGCCATTAACCATATCCGCAAACTCATCCTGCCACTGCCGGCAAAGCTCCAGAATATCATCTCGGGACAACCCAGTTGCCCTGACCTTGCCTTTGTCCTTGGCTTGTGGCGGTTTGTTTAGCCACTTCCCACTACTGCCCACTACCTGGGTAGTAGCATATTTTTCCTGAAGTGCTCACAACCTCTCCTCACTGTTGTCTGGCACCTGTAGATGATTTGGTATCTCCTTCCTTACTTGTCGCACCGAAATTGATGCCCTGTCAACCTGGACCTCCTCCAGAAAGGATATCTCTTCATCTCTTGCCTGCCAATAGACCTCAGTCTGCTGAATCAACAGTCGACCTTCCCAGGCACGCATAGATGCCACTAGCTTGTTCCACTCTCTAGGCATTTGCGGATCAAAAGCCCAATCGAACACTGGCAGAGGTACCGGCTGGTCCCAGAGGGATCAGTGTGAATGGTCACTACACGCTACATCATCTTCCCATTTCCCATCCAATGGGTCCATCGGCAGTTCCTCACAAACCAGCTCTTCAACTTTCACCTTCGAAGATATAGGTTGGCACTCCCTTCTGACGGACTGCTTTTGCGGCCAAGTTGGCCAGGTGCAATGCACATCCTGACCACCCACCGCACCCACGGTGGGTTCCTCCCCTTGCGCACTCCCATACCTAGCCCATTCTTCCTTGGACATCAGGATCGCTCCATACTCCTCGGATAAGCCTCTGATAGGGTTTTCTTCCTCTGGCTCATCCTCCACAGTAGCCAGTTGTGCCCCTGGGCATAGTCAATTGTTGCTCACCGCTTGCTTCCTCTCTGTTGCATGTTGGTTGCGAACTCTCTCTCCAGCTTCCTCCACTGCGACCTGCACTGCCAGAATCTCGGTACCTGCTACAATAACTTTGTTATTGCAGAAATCAAGCACCACCTGGTGTTTGCGCATGTATGGTGTCCCTACAATCATGTCGTACCGGTCAAAATTTGCCACGTCTACGTATTCAACACTTGTTGACCCTGGGATGGATAGCTCAAGGTTTGCTCCAAACTGTACTGCAGCGCGACTGCCCACAGTACCCAGTTGCAGAGTTATGGGCCGCTCCAGCTGATGCACCGCCAAGTCATGGACCTGACAAAACTGGGGCGTTACTCCTGTGGTGGTACTTCCTGAGTCCCACAAAGTCCATGCTTCGTGACCTCCCACCTTGACGTAGGTAGCCAAACATTCCTTATCCTCGCATCGCAGTTGCGGCCAGTTCAGCTTGCGTGCTGCCTTCCAAAGTTTCACTTTGTGAACCTTCACTCAACCTGCGCCCAGCTGCATGCTTTCCTCATCCTCAGGAAAGTCCGTTAATGCCATCAGGAACTCTTGTTCTGCGGAACTAGCATAGAGCTCCGAGTTGTACACATCCACTTCCACATACTCATCCCCATCGATCATCACTGTCTCTACCTCGTTCTCCACTGGACCCTCATCGCCAGACTGGGAGCTCTCATCCTCCTCCTCCACATCCGGCTCCTCATCTGCGTCATTAGCAGCCTTCTCTGCCTCAGTGTGTGCTGCGCGTACGTATGCTCATGGTTTACCCGCTATTTGCCCCTTTCTCAGGCAAGTGCTTGTGAAATGTCCTTTCTCACCGCACGCATAGCACATCACTATGCGTTTTTCACCTGACCCACCCAGGCCTGGTCCCCGCTCTTTACATGGGTCACAATTAGCCTCAGGTTTTGGCAGGTTGTGGCCATGCTCCTCAGCCACAACTTTTGGCTCAATCGACTTAGGATGATGAGGCCCTGACAACGTTCATCTCAATACAAACCTAGGGTTTCAGTCATGTTCCATGTCCGCTTTCCTGACCAGGAAAGTGCCTATCATTTGTGACTGGCACGTCTCCATTGGCCCCGCAGCTTTTACTCATGAGCTATGCAGATCAAAGTGGCATGCCGTCTTCAACGCCTGTTCATAACGTATGGCATGGGCTATGAATTCCTCAACCTCATTTATTTCTGGGGATAATCTGTCATCCCAGATTAGCACTTGTCTCATCTCTGCGGGAATGCCCTTAAGGAAGGTCTTGCACACTGTCCATGCATCAGAGTAAATGGCCATGTTTTGAGCATGGTCAACAAGGATGTCATAGAACGCTTGTACTCCAAGGGCCTCGGTGTACACTGCAGAGTAAAACGCCTCTCGTGCATTGTGGATGCACTTACAAATCAATTGTACAGTTCAAGGATCACATCCTTGAATGTCCACTGCTGCCTCGCCTGATTAAAGTGGAGGACGTGATGACCAAACCACCTCTTTGCCAGACCTTCCAGAAACTCGGGCAGCACAAATATTTGCTCCTTGTCCATATGATCTCCACCATACAGGCATGCTGCCAGATGGTAGCATACATCCATGGTCCAGTCCTCAAGCTCGCTGAACTTTGTCCCCCCCTTATAGGGCAGAATATGCTTTGGATCAGCCCTCCGTGGTTTGATCCCTTCAGGTAATTGCAAAGCAATCCTGACTGCATCATTGATTATGCTCACTAGTCGTCAATGCATGATATCAGTGTAGGCTCTGGTGGCCTCATTCATCCCAGGTGTCTTGTTGTGTCCCTCCGCAGGGACAAACATCAAAAAGGCCCACACAGACCGAGTCATTGGTCCCCTGGGGCTGTGAGATCTCTCATCCAGAGGGCCCTGCTCTCCATTCTGTCTATCCAGCCCCAACCCCTGTGGCTCCTCTTGACTGCTGATATTGCTCCCACGCTTATTTTGACGACTGTTCTGCGTATGTTCCACAAATTCTTGCCTCATTTCATCAATGGGTTGGGGCCCATTGAAACTGATTCTCTGATCATTCATATGAGAGTGACCTTGCCCCTGTAAATCCTGGATCTGCATTCTTTGGAATGTGACACGGTCCTGAAACGTGTCGGCAAGTGGCACCCTTGCCGGCACCACTGGTTCCTCCACTTCTCGTTTCACCTGAGGTGACAATACTTCTTCCAGTACTGTTTCTAGCGGTACATGTGTAGCCAGTCTGGAGGTCACTGTCTCGGCCATGGACATAGCTGTAGTTTGGTACCCTACAAACCTCTGCTGCCTCTGCCCAGCTGCTACTCATGTCTGGTATTGCTCCAAAGTCTCCTCCGCCTGTTGAGGAGCAAAAATGTTGCTAAAAGCCTCCTCAATGTGAGGTGAACTCCCTCTCCCTGCAGGAATCATAGAGATTAACTCTGCATCTACTGGGGTGGACGCAGCAGATCCTCGGCAACTTTTACGATCGAGGCAGCTTTGAGCTTCCAGTTCCAGGATCTGCATATATGCTGAAATATACTCATCTGTTCCCACCTCAGGAAGTGCATCACCTCTAGCCTCTATCAACTGCATGTGCTTGTTCACATACAGCTTCAACCTAGCCCTCGTCAACAATTTACTTATCTCTGGGAACCTTGCCCAAAGCATAGCTATTTGAACGTTGAGGGTTGCTTCATAATGTCCATTCTTGTCTTCATCAGACGTATCATCAACCACTGTGGGCTGATGTCGTTTTGTCCCTGTAGTCTGCACTGGTGCTGCTGGCCGCTGCCCTCCAGGTTGTCGACTCAATGGTGTTGATTCTGGTATATTCCTCCATGGTGTCTCATGGAGAGCTTCCTCTCATCTACCTTCCAAACTTGTCCAAGCCTCTCCTGCCATTTCAGGAGCCCCTGCTCTAAAAAGAGATGGTTTTTTCCTTTGTGTGTGGCCACACCCACGCCCGACATCCTTAATCCTGAGAATCGCATTGGTGCCCTTTGAGGTACCTGTATTATCAGCGGTGACTTACTAGTCACCCCAACCTCCCTTCCAACTCTACGCTGGATTGGACATCTCTGCTCTGTCATGAGCAAACTCCCCGGCATATCTGTTTGGGCTGGGGTCAGCTCGACCTCAGCCTCCTCCCAATTTGCCACCTGCTGATCTTGAGTGTGTGCTGCCACTGGTGTGGCATTCTCGTCCTTCTGCACTGGGGCAACATTGTCGTTCCGTTCTGGTGGCAGAGGTTCGTGATCCATTCCACTGTCAATTGGCTTGCATTTGGCACTCAAGAAGCTTGATGGTTGATGTCACTGTCAATCGAGATTCTAGAACTAAGTTCTAGAATGTATAGTTCTTGTATGTTTGTGTACAGATTATCGTCATTCAACGATTCAAAAAAGTGTAAGAAATTACCGTCTTACTCACACAAGACACAGAATCTGCCAAATTGGTAGATTTCTCTGTACATAGTGTAAGTAAAAAAAGTATCTACCCAAATACAAGTAAATACAGTATAAGTTATAGGTAAATTAATTGGAGAAATAATGACTATTGTAATTATTTCCTATAATATGATATGCTTCCAACACCCCTAAGAGTGCGGTGTCAGGTAAAATAATGAATAGGAACCTCGAAGAGGTCCCTCTGTTACATGTTGACAGCTAGTTTGTTAATTAACAAGTGTACAGATGTGTATTCACCAAATGGGGGGCCTCATGATTTTCCAGCATGATACTATGGAAATCTTTCACTAGACGTTTGTTTAGACATGGGCTCAATGTACTAAGCTTTTGAGACCATTCTAGAGGGTCTTCTCGCCATAAGTTGTATATAATAGACAATACGGAATTGTATGTGCAACTGTTCAGCTTCCATGAACAGGCAAAGGGGGGACAAGTACCTTGCAAAATAGACAGACTATCTGCATGACTCAACCGTCAGTATTTGCTTGGACCATGCTCAATATCTTCCTGTATCTTCTGTTTTCCTGTGCTACATAGATCCTTATATACCTTGGCCCCTTTGGCAGGAATGAAAGTGTTTTTGGACAATGGTTTCTTTTGCAGTGGCCTCTCTCTTGATATTATATGCCAATTTATGTCTATATACCCTGAATCATCAAATTGATCGTTTTTACTCCATCTCAGAGATGGATGCAAATGAGGAGGAAAGTAGGTGTCACTTTTGCATTGTCTAAATAATGCTATCAAATTGGACCATCTTAGAGTGTCATGGAAACCCTTTGGCAGCTTTTCTACATACCTCAGCCTTGTTATCTCATTCAGCAACTCCAAATCCCGGAACTCCTAGTGTAGTGTGCCAGTTGCTTTTCCTTAAATGACAGTTCTGCCAAATCCACATATTATAATAGTACCAGCTGCAGTAGCGCTTTGAGACAGTGCTGTATAGTAAGCCTGATGGGATTGATATTTGAACAAGTCAACAGGATTGAAAGGCCTAGTCTTCTCTTGACTAGCATAATCAGTTATAGCATAGTTGATGAGTATTTCGACTTGTGATAGCAAGATTATAATCTTTTAGTTGTTAGGTAGACTGTATTCAGTCAAAACTGTGCTTTTAGTTATCAGTACTACATCTTCAGAAAGACCTTCTATCTGTACGTGGTGCAGTGGATTTTTCAGTTTTACAAATAGTGTGTCTATCATACATTGACCAACAGAACCTGTACATGACTTCCATCTATATATGTAACCTTCTTGACCATTTGTGATACAGAGCTCTGTGGCAATGTTAGTCTTAATGATAATATGTAAGCCAACGCATAGCAACAGTTTGCCTGCAACTTGATCAGATGTAGATGAAATAGGCTGCTCCCATAAAATATTCTGAATAGAGAAGTGTAGAGGAACTCTGTTTCTACCTAGTGCTCCTCAACCTTTACCTTTGCATGTGCTCTTGTCACCCTTGTCAAGTACAGTATCTTTGCTAAAGAAATCTCTCCAGGGCAAATCTACTACTTCCAACCACATTGACAGCATCTTTATCTATGTTGTGTGCTGTTATGATAGATACATTACGGAAGTCATCGTTGAGAAGCAAGGAGTCTGAAAGATTGGAGACTTGCCAAGACTCTAGGAACTGGATATTATCTTTGGTGCATGCTTGATATCTCATGTTAGCAAGGGCCGTTCTAAAGGATTTATCATCTGGACTTTGCATTGTCTGTCTCATATTCTGTCTCAATATGACTACTGTAGTAACCTGGTGCCAAACTACTTTATCCAATGCAGCCTTTTATTTGTTCAGATCTATAGATTGCATACCCACATTGCAACTATACAGCGCTGCATTCTCATGGCCAGTTACTGGTGGCAGCTGGGCAAAATTGCCAGCAAATACCATGTTCATACCACCAAAAGGGAGGTGCAACAGACCTGTAATCTGAGTAAGGCATACTGATATCTTGTACATATCCCTGCAAGACAACATGGATACTTTGTCAAAAAATACATATTGCACTCTGATAAGGCATGACTTTACTTGAGCCAGTTGTGCCGGAGAGTCATGTACCATATTATTAATTTCAAAAGATAATAGTAAGTCAATCCACCTAACAGTGATTCTGTAGTGCTAGTAGGAGCAACCACTGCAAATCTATGAGATTCTCCATGGGCTGCAAAGTATTGGGACAGCACCTTAAGCACCTGCATTTTCCCAGTGCCCCCCATACCCTCCATATACATTCTCAACTGTTTGGGGTTAGAAGTGGCAGCGTGGTTAGCCACTATTCTAAATGCTCTGGTTTGTTCCTTATTGAGATTGAAACTGGTAGTAAGTTTCCATTTGATATTTAAATGTTTTTTTTCTAAGAAACTACGATCACATACTTCCACAATGCCTGGCTTGTTTTGTTCATCTGATCTTCCAACATGCTGTTCACGAACAGACAACATGTCTTTTTGCCTATCTTTTAGTATGGATGCACGAGTTTCACTGACCTTATGTCTCCAGTAAGTACTGGGCATGTCTGACACCGAAGATGAATGCTTCGTTGTATCAGAGGAGGTTTGGCCCATTACAGGCTTATCCCAATTCAGGCTTGTCATGGTGGAAGTCATAATAGCCATGTCTCTCTGACATTTTAATTCAGTTTTGCCAAGCTCATTACTACAGTCAAGGTCTATCTTGTAGTCCTCAGATTGTCTGTTATCTTTATCATCGATATTTCTGACATTGGAAACTGAATTGTCCATTCCCAGGAATGCCATACCACCTCGCTTCAGTTGTGCATAGAAGTTGTCACAGACATCTATACACTCATACTTAATATTCATATTAGCTATAAGACACAATTGCCTTTTGGTAAAATGGTGGTTGTCAAATGCTGTGCTCCATAAATCATGCTTGTTTTTTAAATCAGCATCTGAATGCTAAGGCTTGAATAAGGAAGGTAAGCATTGTGACGCAGTATTTGTCTCTATTCTCTTTATCATGCCTTGAAAGAGTAGGACCTATGAAATTGGGCACATGCTTCTGCTCTGGCAGATACACAAGGGTAGCATGAGAGTCCAACAAGGGATGATCATCTGTAAAGTTGACAGTCAGTGTGTTGGCTGATTTAGACTTGGAACTTTTGTTCCTTCTATGAGTTGATTTTACTCGTTCACATCTAGAAGCCCATTTGTACAATGTCATGTTGTGCAATTCTATGCCACGGTATATGTAGTCAAACACAGGAGATAGTCCTACCACTCAGCCTTTCTTTCTGATGATCACTATTTTGTTAGATCCGTATGAACTGTCAGTTGGCTGATTTTTGGGCCAAGCATATTTGATCTTGTAGACAAAGCTGGGCCAATGAAGATTGGTGAATTTATGGTCAGTGTAATGATTGGGGTTATCAAAAAGGTACATACATATCATTGAAGAACCTATTTCTGACTTTGCACTCATTACATTGGCCATTTTTATCATGAGAGACCTTGCTTTTTCTTGCTGTGGAAGAGGTGCGTTAACAATATCTTGGTATTTTGTGAGCACTGTGCCAACAGCCTCAAATGCTGTGTATGTTTTAAGCAATGATTTAGTTATATATTTGATGACATATAAAAGGACACCTCTGACCGCTGTTCCTGCATGAAGACTAGTTACATCAGTATTGCATTTAAACAAATAACTCAAAGATGCAGTGAATGTGTTCAGCCATGATTCTGCTTTATGCATATTGAGCGCATCTGTTAGAGGGTTGACTTCAGTCTGTTGGAAGAGTTCTTTGAGAAACCAAGCCTTACATCTGCCCTATTTGTTGTCTAGACACCCTTTATTCTCTTTGCCTAATTTTTTACTTCCATCCTTCTTATATGATGTATGGCAGGTATGCACATTTGACCTAAATACAATGTCATCTACAGTGTTACAGAACTGAGTCCACCAATTAGATGTCTCCTCACATCCAATACACTCCTGGGGCGGTGCCTGAGAGTTAGATTGACCAGCATCAGGTATATTGTCTATAGAAGCATCACAGGCTGTTGGTACTGGGAGTCTGTTGATTGAAGTTTCTTGTTTATTCTGACACAAATGATTGGGAGGAGGGGGCTGGGGCATTGTCTGTGTAGGATCAATATATTCTGGCATCTTCTTAGATTTTTCAATGTTATCTATTACTTGGTCTATCGTCTCTGTAAGGAAGTCACCAGTGAAGGCAGATTCCAGATATTCCACTAGGGCCCTCTGAAAGTCAGATGAGGGGTCCATGATTTTCCAATGAGCTTTCTCAGGTAATAGACTTCTACGAAGCCAAAGAAGCATATGCAAATGCAAGGTAAGTCTACCTTGCTGCTTGACTATTCCGTAGTATGCAGACATGTGACCATACAAGCCTTTGTATTTAGTATCAACACTCAATATATGCTTTATGAAAGCAAACACCATAAAATGAAAAAATCTGGCCTCTGCAACAGGATTATATGCAATAAGTCAATATGCAGTGTCAGAAGGTAACAATACATTAGGTTCAAACTTTATATTATTACCAGCATATTACAGACATATAGGGTGTCTGATATCTATAGGCAACAATGTTATAAACCAAGAAGTCAATCACTAATGACCATATCTTGTTTCTCATATGCTTTTTTGCTATTGGAGATCCATCGATCCGGCCTGACACAGCATCAACATCTTCAATAACTTTAAAACATTTCTGTTCCTCCTGGTTTGTGGGCTTGATAATCTCACCTTTAGCCATTAAATTAGCCATACTTCTGAGTAATTCCATGTCGAGACTTGCTATGCATTCAGCAATATGAGCAAAGTCGTTTCTTTCAATCATCAGAAAGCCTCTTATAGTTGCAGCTCTGATCTGCTCATAACTGAATGCTGCAAAGAGAAAGCCAGTATTTCTCTGGAACCACTTATTGTGATACATGAGCAGATTGCCTTTGTGAACCTTAACAGAGACACAGCCTTTTACACAGCCTGGACTCCCAAAGCTATATAGAAACATTCAGAGAAACATTTGGGGATAAGCAGTTGCATCCTTCATCCAATTAACTAGACGGGATGAATGTCCAACTAGCAGTGCTTTGCCATTAGAGTGCCAGTGCTTCAAAGCAATGCCTTTAAGCTCATCTTTTGTTTTTGCTGATAGGCTCTCACCCATCAGTCCATGCACAACAAAAGGACAATCACTAGCTGATACCTAATTGTCTCCATCAACTTTGTAAATAGCAGGCTCAACTGTTCTGTTTTCCTCCAGAGACTCTTTCTAAATGATCTTCACAGGTGGTGTATCTTCTGGATAGTCATCAAGATTGCTATTGCATATTTCAATGTCCATATAAGCAGAGTGATTAAGCTTGAGCCATTCCAATGCCTGCTTTATAGCATTTTGGCAGACAAGCAAAGGCAATTGTTTGAGATCTTCCCCAGTAGGCTGACAAGGCCCTGTAAATAGAATAGCTAAAACATCATCCATGTCAGCCCTCAGAGGAGGCAGTACATGATAAACATTTTTAACAAGAGATTCAAAAGCAATCAAATTTGCATTCATTTTGCTGAGATCTGAGGACGACATGTGTGTGAAACAGAGAGACCTGCATACTTTGGTGACAAGGAGCTGTTCAACCCAATTTAAATGAGATAAAAACAACTGGAACAGCACCAATCCAAAAACTGTTTGCAAGTGCATACTTAGGAACTTTGCCCTTCAACAATGGGATCCTGCAGTCTGAACAGACAGAATTGCATCTATGATCCAACACCAGGCCTCTTATTTCTCTTACAGATTCCATTCCTGAACACCTCTCCACTCTGGTAACTCCTTTGGCAGATAACACACCGAGAAACCCTTTCATACTTTTTAGAGTATACATATCCTTAACTGGGTGCAGCAAACCACAAATAGCACAACCACTTTCTTCTAATTGCACTGGACCTGTTTTGTTGCAAAAGTCATATATGATTTGAGTAGTTAGGCTTGATGTAAGAGGCGCAGGAGGAAATTCAGGCTTGTCAGGGGCCCAAACATCTGCCTCAAGAACAACTTCATGCTTTTGATTATGCACTACAGAGCATCTCAGCATGTTTCTTGCTTGTGAACTGAGATCAGGCATCAATACAGTAGACCAACCAACATATTTTGAGCAACTGTGAGAATTAAATAAATTACTTGAATGTGATGCTCTAAAATGCTTAGGCAGCACAATCTCATGTATATGTGCTATGAATTGTAGCTGCTTCAATGTGAGATGTGGTAAAAGGATAGACAAATGCAGCCTAGCATGCATGTATCCTGCAGTAATCAGATATGACAGCAAACCTATATCATCTGCATGATTGATGAATTTGAATATGTGTCACAGGTTGTGTTTGCCCTGACTCATGTTGATGTACATATCTACTTGTGCAAAGGAGAATGCATAGATTTTACCACCACCTATAGATTGTCTGAGGACATGTTTAGGTTTATAAAGCAATTTTTAATATCCAAGGGACTTGCGCACAGACAATTGACCACTCCTACGGGAAGCTCTAGATGCAGATAAATGTGAATACCCTAATATTGTAAGCCCAGATACCACAAACGATTTTACTGCAAAAAGGGTTGAGCTAATAACAATGTATTGATCCAAACAAGGCCATGTATCAGACAAACAGTAT
Source organism: Termitomyces sp. MG16 (assembly GCA_003313075.1). Lineage (NCBI taxonomy): Eukaryota > Fungi > Basidiomycota > Agaricomycetes > Agaricales > Lyophyllaceae > Termitomyces > Termitomyces sp. MG16. Next base: position 25,762 of record QGOA01006905.1, read on the forward strand.
CCATGCAGTAAGGTTTTGACAGCAAACGTAACATTACATACATTGTTCCTCATCATGCGGTTACACAATATAGGACCTAGGTGGCATCAGCACAGGCATGCTAGAAAATCGTGACAGGACATGAGGGATCACATTACAAAAAGTCACGTTATTCTACATTGTTTGAACATTGCCAGAACAGTTGAAAATCTACAATAATATAACCAGGACATATAGAACTGACAAAAAACATAGTATTGATTAGGTATGTTGACCCTAAAAAAGAAAAATACCCAATGTGTGTGTGTCCTGTTGCCCATGGAGTCTTGAATTGCAAGGTATGTGCACTGATTTGTGCATATATCAAACCATATTCCGAGATCTAGAATAGATCGAGGTTTTTCTGTGCAGCAGACTATGTGTGGGAAAAATGTCTTGAATTTTTGCTGTCATGTGATTTATCAGATGTTCGTCTATCTGAATTGCTTGTATAAGCAGCAGCCTGTATTAGTGTGTGAAAAATGTCTTCAATTTTTGCCGTCATGTGATTCATTGGACTGTCAGATGCTTGTGCGAAAAATGTCTTCAATTTTTGCTGTCATGTGATTTATTGGACTGCCACTTAGTAAGCAGTAGCCTGTGTCAGTATATGAAAAATGTCTTTGATTTTTGCTGTCATGTAATTTACTGGACTGCCAGATGCTTGTACAAAAAATGTCTTTGATTTTTGCTGTCATATGATTAATTGGACTTGTCAGGTTCCGCTGAATCGGAGGCTTTCCGGGAAAGCGACGCCCTTACGATGCGGACTTGATCTACGGATACTCGGGTGTCTGGAACTCCGGGGCTAGGACTCCGGGGTTCAAGACGAGGACAGGGGTAATTCCGGGAGAGGGGACTAGAGTCCGGGGGTTTTGGATGAGAGTGGCTGGGAGTTAGGGAGGGTCGAGTCGTGAACCGGAGGTTCTAAGACGAGACCAAGTTAGTAACTTAAGAGTCGCGAAGTGTGTACCAAACTTAGAGCACGCGAATACTAAGGCGTGCCAGTCGAAGCGTACCAAACGAGGCGTACCAGTCAAACAAGGGGCATGCAATATCCAAAGTAACAGTTATGCAATATCAAAACTGGCGAATACAGTGGGGGGCTATGCTATAAGTACTACGGGAACGTGTCTCGGGGTTCCGGGGTGTCTAGGATGAGTTCCGGGGGCCATTGAGTAGTGGGCAGGGACTGTATACCGGGATCGCGCGTGTAGGGCGCGCGATCAATTGGCGCAGCTGGAGCCGTGATGCGTGATGCGTGATGGCCGGCACGGGTCACATGATCCGATTGTTGATCGGGGCTGGTGACGGCTGATGGTGGTCCTTGATGCGCGTGATGGCGGTGTCGGCGGTCGTGATGGCAGGGCGTGTCCTGTGGAGTCGGAGGGAGGGTCCCGGAGGGTGTTCCGGGGGTGTCCCGGGGTGGGCCCGGAGGGGAGGGGTCATGACATCACCCCCCCCTCAGCGCCGAGACCCTCCGAGGCACGCGTAGCCGGTGGTTTGGACCGGGGGTCAACCGTGGGATCCGGCACCTGACCTGCCACGTATCGAAAAAAAAATTTTACCGTCAAGTTCAACCATGTCGCGTACGCCAACGCATTTCCCGACGCCCCCGCCTACTGACGAAATCGCACCCCTGCTCGTGTGGGAGTCCCGGGATGCCCGATACCGGCGCCGCCTAGATTGGGAGCGCATAGCGGCGCTCGCTCAACAGCGTAAGTGTCCCCGTGCCGGCCGCTTACCGCTACTGACCTTCCCCTTTCAGAACAACACAACGTTCCTGTCCCGGAGGCGGGTCCTAGTCGGCTCCCGGCACCTGCCCCTGGTGCGGCCCCTGGCGGCACCTCGGGGCCAGGTCTCAGTTGTCCCGCGCCCAACTTTGCGCGGATGACCGTGCACCCCCCCGTCCCCCCCCGCGGCCTCGACTGCCCGCCCCACGATTCCGCTGTTCCGGGATGGCGGCAGGGACAATCACAGTAGTCCCGGACGACCGTCGTGTTGCGTGGGCCGACACGTCGCAGGAGGTATTCGAAGAGGCTCTGGAGAGGCCCCGGGGGTTGCCCACTCATAGCTGGTGCGTGAGCAATGGGCCGGTAAGTGAGTTCCTACCTCAGGTTCCCTGGCTGACTTTGGCGCCGTAGTGCCTGCACTGTGCCCGCCGGTTGGT